>WTSP01002232.1:0-65165 GCA_025331215.1 Actenoides lindsayi
GACGGAGGGGGCAGCGCATCGGCTTGCCCTCCAGACCAACCACTTCCCATTTGGAGCCCTGCTTCCCAAAAAGGGCCAGGCAGCGCCTGCTGATGGGAAGGAGAAAATAAATCTGTGTTTTCTTTTGCTTCTGAATGAGGCCTTGCTTTGCTTTTCCATTAAACTGCCTTTGTCTTAGCCCGTGAGCTTCACCTTAATTTCTTCCCCCTGAGAGGGGGGGGGAGAGTGACAGAGTGGCTTGGTAGGCACCTGACATCCAGCCAAGGTCACACCACCACAGTAGGTTAAATTAAGATATTCTTGACAGTTAACACTTACAACTGTTGATAGAATACAAAAAGTAAAACAAGGAACATGAGCTCCTAGTAAAGAGAGGTCAGAGCAGTGATCTCGGCCCACAGGCTCCCCTGCTGCTGGAAACATCTACAACACTCACTCCCGTGTTCGAACAGGGTTTTTGCCCTTTCTTCACAGGGAACACTTCATCTCTCATATCTAAAGTTGGATTTATACAGCTGAGCTGTCAAAGCTGCAGTTACAGATTTCTTCATGTTGCTCTAAAAGTCAAAATCATACCTCTTCAGCTCAGGGCACCCTTGCTGCTCTTGTATCATAAATGAAGGTCAAGAAATCTAGTTTCCTCTCATGAAAGAATGAGAAAGAGTTTATTTCACAACCAACAGCAATATCAGATGTAGCAAAAATAGCAAACTGGGCCAGCTTAGCTGATTTGGCATTCACTTCCCTTCCCACAGATCACTTCTAGTGGTAAAGTCCACTGGTAAACTCTATAAAGTTACCTTCTTATGCCACATAACCAAGGCCCACAAAAGTTGAGATAAGCTGAAACTGTGTGTTTAAAGAAAGTATTTATCAACATTATACGAAAATATTTCCACATTCTAATTCATGCATTTTCTCTCACAAACTTTGTTTGCCCTTGATTATAAACACGTAGTGCACAGCAGCTAAATTCTCCTTCCCTCTTAGAGAAAATGAATCTCAATAATTAATTTCCCAAAACCTGCCCGGCTGTTTCTGCAGTTCATGCTACAAAGTATGGTGCCCAGGACTGCTTACTATATGGAGCTTAGCCTAAAAAAAGCTCAGCAGGAAAGCCAATGCATGCACAGATTCAGGATCTGCAGTAAAAGCCAGTCACATAAAGGCAAAAAAGCAACACTAAAGACAATCCTGAAGCTTTCCACTGGGCAGCCCTGCTCACTCCAGAAATCGTGGATTTCATGGGCAAACCCAGTAACCGTCCCAGCACCCAGCAAAGCATCCAGTAACTAGTGCAGCCTCCTGATCGAGGCCCAGAGACCAGTTAAACATTTGCTATATCACTGCACTGACAATACCTGAACTTTGGAGTCAGACCCAAAGAATTAAACCTTTCCAATTACTACACTAGATTTTTACACATTCAATTCCATCCTCTGAAAAGAGGAATTTAAATGGTCATCGGCCTCTTTCCAGGACACACTTTTGTGATGGAGAAAGTGAACTGCTGACAAAACCATCCATTTGATCCTGTAGCATTATTTATAGAGGAATGCATTAGACTTAGCAGAGGAAAGTAATAGATTTTACATACAATTTGGAAACCGAGGGCTACAGTTAACACTTCTTCTATCATTGCTATTTTCACAGCAAGAGCTTATTTCTTTCTCTTATAAAATTAGTTACTTCCACCACTGAATTGGTTGAAAAGCTTTCTACCCTATTTTAATTTATTTAGTTGCCATACACTAGAACAAGGAAGAAAAATGTTTCAGTAAGGAAAACTACTCATTCTCTATGAATATCTATGTAAGGCTTTTCACATGTAACCATACAGAGCTGTGCATATGATCATATATACCTGTAAGATCCAGGAGGAAGTGTGAATGAGTTCTGTTCAAAGCAGAAGATTCAACTTCACAGCTGAGGTTACCATGCTGCACAAAGCACACAGGCAAGTACACCCTGTTTGCTTCTGACCCACAGCATCTCATCATGGCCCCTGCAAGCTCAGATGTCAGCTACGCTGCCTCCAACACAGAATTGCCTCCCCCCAGGAAGCAAGTGAATGCAGTCTCAAGGAGAGATGGCTCTTGTGTAACAATCACATAAAGATTTGGGGTGCATATTTCCATAGCACCTTAGAGCTTATTTCATAGGGAATTTGGCCAAATTAACTCTAAGTGTGGTATGAAGTGAAAGAGTGCTAGATCATCCTGTGAAGACTCATGCAAAAACACAGTACCATCTGTACAGTGTAGCTTAATCCCCTGGAGACCAGCAAATGTAATCACTGTTTCCAAATGAGTGTCCAAACAGGGCCAAAGCAGCACCTGTGGAGGCTTGGGCAAAGACTATGGCTTGAGCTTCTCCACCCCTCCATTTGCAGGTTACCCACACTGATACTGCTCCTCAATCTGGTTAAGAAGCCTGCTATGATTTTGGCTGCTTGCCTCCCATGAACACACCCAGCACCTCTTGCAGAGGCTACAGATGTTGATAAAACACAGGACTGGACACTATAATTCTTCCCCAATTCCCCACAGCGTTTCAGCTTCAGGGCTCGTAAAAGCAGCTGCAAAAACACAGCACATGACAGAAGGTGACTGCCAGCAACAACAGACAGGAAGAAGATGGTCCACGAACTAAGTGCAGGCCACCCCAGCAGACCACAACCATATCTCCATTAGCTCATTTCAAAACAGAAGTGTCGATGGGTGCACAAATTGACTATAACAGTAGGCTGGTAATAGATCACATTTTAAAGTGGACGTAGAAACATCTGTAATAGAACTGCTAAACTATTTCCATTCCCCCTTCATCCCAATAATATGTCATGAAATTAAAATAAACTTCTTGTCCAAAACCTCCTAAAACTTTAGATGGATCTGAAAGGCTGTTCACTGGGAAAAAAACCTAGCTGGACTTTTTCAGAAAGAAAAAAAAGTTTTACTCTGTTCAGCAATATTAGAAGTACTGTGGAGAGGTTTTTGTAATTACTTGTATTCTTCCATTCTTCGATCCCTTTTGATCACGTCATAGCAAAGTCATTTCAGCTCAATACCTTGCCCAAGAGGTCAAAAGAACTCAAAGCAGAGGGTTATTTAGTCATAGCATGTACTATTGTTATTCCTCAGAAAGAACTACCGCTCTACTTGCAAAGCAGAGATAATACAGGAGAAGCTAGATCAAAATTGAAAGAAATCACTTAGTCCTTAAAGTTAATTGTTTCTCAGTACTTCCTGGGATTTTTTCTTACTATAGCTGACCACGAATGGCCTCCATTATTTCACATGATTAGAAACAGCATTTAATTTCATGAACGTTTTATTCGGTAGTGATTAAATTTTAAGTCTTTTGTGGTTGCCCTTCTATTTTGTTTTAGAGAGGTTTTGAGATTAATAATGTCCACATTTGCAAATGCCTATCTGACCATAGAAGGGGAAATGTTCATGTCAGATCATGAATGTGTAAAGGAGAAAGACGAGACAGAAGGAGAAACCCTAAACCCACCAAACTTGAGTTTAAACCTTTGTAAACTTCTTTATGTCCACAGAGGTCACTTACAGCTGCAGTTGTTACCTAAGTTTCTGCAAAGTCTCATAATAAGCAAAGTTTGACGTTATGAAAAAATCTGTAAAGCACCTCAATACCCGTAGCATTTCTGTAGAAATCTATTTATGTTATGACTTAAGAGTTAAAGTGTAAATATTTTTTCCAGTAGCAAACTGGATATCAGCAGAACTTGTTTCAGTACAAGAGTTAAATTTTGGTTCCTTGACTTCTCCTGAAACAGGCTGAAGTTACTTTTTAAACTAATAAACCAGACAAACTTTGCTACAATTAATAGCTAGTTTGGATTAGTAAATCAGGACTAACAAAAAAATCACAGACAACAATGTGGTTGGGAGTTACACTCTGAGTCTTCCAGCTGTTTAAAAGGCAGGTATATGTTTTAATTTGGCTGTGTACCCATACACAACAGCAGATGCACCCATGGGCCCACTTACAGAATTCACAAGATATTAAATCTGCAATGACTCATATCCTCTTAGGAGAAATTTTGAATTGACTGGAAGACCAATTCCTTACTAATTCAGCCAAGTGATATTTACACAGTTATCAAGATTTTCACTTCTTCTAGCAAATGCTCTTTCCTACTTTACTATAAATTCCATGGACTTAGCTCCTTAACACTGCTTTTAGAGGCAACAGCATAATTGCATCAACAGCACAAGTGCACCAACGCTATTTGGCAATTCTGCTTCACAGCTGCAGGAAACAAGTAATAGGAGTAACTGTTTGTTTAATGCAATTGCCAGAAAAATGTATTTTGGAAGAATACAGACCCAGCTGTGTCAGATACTGCCCATAGCCCATCAGACGGCAGCAGTAATCCCCCCAAAAACAATGAGGTGATTTACAGCATATCATAAAAGCCTGAACCCCGGGACTGCTTCAGACATGCAGCAGATTCAGAGAAAATCCCGTGGAGGCCAGAACTTTTTTAAAAGAACACATTTCATCACTGTGCCCAGTAAACAGAAATGCTACCATAGAAAGCCAACCGGATGCCACAACATCAACCACAACACAGAGCATTTCAGAGGAGTTCTTTCAAAATATTTTGTTTGCTTTTCAAAAATCTCTTACAATTTATTTAAAGGAAAAGCCTCCAAGAACCTCTGAAGAAAAGCACCAGTGAATACAGGCATGGAAACACGCACGAAAATATAGATACCATGGTCATACAATAGGCTTCTACTTTGGGATAGCTCATACGCTGCCTGTTCTACTTAAACCATTCCAAATCAAGTGAGTTATCCGGGCTAACTACAGAGTGGAAATATATACAGTGCAGAGTGCAAAAGCTTTTTTCCCCTTTCTATTATGGAACTACGCTCTGACTGCCACACAGCTTCCCCAAGAAACTAGAAATTCCATTTCTCTTTTCTTCTACCTTCAGTACCTTTCCACACCTCCATACTTTGTATTTCAATCTTAGCACATCTTAGCACACAGAGGACACTGATATTCCGTTACTATTTTTACAGCAGTGCCTGAACCACTGGCATGAAAACTGAGGTGTATTTCTGATACAGCAGCTTTCTGTTCTGATTCACAACAAACTTCTGCGATGAAATTAAACTCTCCCTTCAGAAACTGCAAGTTCTGCTTCAGTGAGGACTACAAGGAATCCCCTGTTCTATTAGAAGCTATAACAAAGGGCAGCCAGCACCTCTAGATAATTGCAGGGCAGGATACACATAAAGATTAAACTTTTTGACTTGGATATGAAGCAAACAACAGCTGGAGGTTTAAATTACACCATCAAATTCACAAAGACATTAAAAGCTTAGCAGCATTAACACGGGTTTTCAATTCTGGAGTGAAAGAGTGCAGATTCACTAAGGTGCTAACAGATTAGAACAGACTTTGAGAGATTGCACCTCATGCTTTGCTCTTACTGCTAAAGTTTCTACTCAACGGAACACAATTGTCCCTGCTCCCACCCCTTCTCAAAGAACCGTTATGCTGCAGGAAATGGTTCACTGACAGTACTTTGCAAAGCAACAGAACACCTAAAATACATAGATTCATACTGAGAAAGCTAAACAATTACACGGGGATTTTGATTACCAGAGACAGTTACTTTTATTAAAAACATTATTCAAGTGTGAACACAGGCTGAACATCTCACACAGCGTGTTCACCTCCCAGAGGGCCACAAGCTAAGCTCTAGCTTCAGAATGGCACAGTGTGCAGCAGAAGAGTCTAAGCACAGAATTATCCCATTTATCATCCTAATTACACCTCAGAAGCTGCTGCATTATCATCAATATCCACATCAAATCCCAGATATCACTGCAACTTCTCAGGCAATGGGCAGTATCCGCATGCAAAAGACAGAACAGAACTACCCAGGCAGAAATCAATGGGATGTTACCTTTTTCCACCCGCATTCAAGAGCCTGAAGAAATACCTGTGTTCAACTGTATTTAAGGAAGGCCCCAGCTGCCATCATGTGCAACTCCATAGAGCTTCTTACAGAAACTTGAGAACAACCCAGATCAATTTTCACACTCTCATCAAGTGCAAAAAAAATATTTTACGCATTACTTTTAAGAGACATCTGAAAGGAGAAAAGGAAGATCCCTTACTTAGCAAGTATATTTAGACAGAAAGACAGACTAACAGCAAATATGACATTCTGTAAGCAGCATCATGGATACACACTAATGCTGTCGAAACACCACAGCATGGCCAGTTGGGACCAACACCAAAGCAAGCTGTCACAACAAGGTCATGGTGTTCACAGACTGCCCACAAGACTGGGAACCTTAATGTCACAATTAAAAAAACCCAAACAAAACAACAACCAAACAATCAAGCCCCAAAACAAACAATCAAGCCCCAAAACAAACAATCAAGCCCCAAAACAAACAATCAAGCCCCAAAACAACAAACCCAAAACCAATCAAACAAAAAAAAAAAACCCCAAGAAAAAACCCCCAAAGGTATGAAAAGATTCACAGGAGACCCAGCCCATAAAATTCATTTGAAAGACAACCAAATGCAGACTGTATGGTTTTGTGTTAATGGTGTTGGAACATGGACACTAGCAAAGAGAAACAGCTATTTAACATAAACCTGTCCAGCACCTTATCAAGGAACAGGGACTGCAAAGAGAATAAACATTGACCCACATTCTTCACTGACAAATTGGTTTTAATCTAGCATGGACAATATCAATGTAAAAAACCCTTGCTTCTTCCTCCACAGCTACGAACACCCAAAGCAGCAAAAAGAGGGAAGAAGAACTTTTAACACATTAATTTTTCTGAAGAGGAAAATTTATTTCTTTCCCACAGATTAAATAAATTCTTTGATTCAGATCTGAGACACTCTACATTTAAGGGCAATAGATTTCAGTGCCTTTACATAAAAATCTCAGACAGGAAGCTTTGGTGAGTAAACCTTCCATTACCATTGAACACCACGACAGCTTTATTGTCTTCTGGTGGTGTCTGAAAACAAACCAATTCTAGCCCACCACTAAAACCTGTACATAATTCTAGGACTAAATTTACTATGCCATACTTGTGCATATGACTAATTTACTCAGCAGTAACACTTCTTTGCCCCCTGCAACAAAACAAAGAAACAAACCCCACCAAAAACAACAAAAAAACCCAAACACCAAAGACAGAACAAGAAAAACAAACCCCCAAACAGACCAAAAAACCACAAAACCTTGCACACCACAGCCAGTTTAATCCAAACTAGCACTTCTTACAGGGCAGCCACAGGCAAATGACTGGAAATAAGAGACAGCAGCTTTCCCTGCTTATTTATATACTCTGTTCAAGTTTCTTTACTTTGGATGTTTCATTACAACTGAGAACTTTATTGGATGTTTTATTACAACTGAGAACTTTACTTGAAGAGTTACCTGAACCATGACTACACTTACTTGACAGAAAAATGTTGGAAATACAGTACACTCCTAACAGAACCCAGCAAATCATTTTAAAACAGTCAGCTAAAAGAAGGGCTATGTAAACGTATTGTCCTATTGGTTAAACCTCTACAAATCTTGATTGCATTTATAGTATCATAAGCTACTTGGAAATTAACTGGCTTTTTTCTTTACTACCATTTATTCTTAGCTAATGAAAGCTAAATTCAACAACAGCATCCCGAGGGCAGAATAATCAATGTGCTGAAATTATGAACAATTCCATCTATGTTGACCAAAGAAATATTATTATGCTGATGTTTGAGTGTGCAAGACAGAGGAGTAGATCCCCTACATAAGCCATAACAGAACCATAGCCACCTTTACTGTCTCCTCTCATGGCATGTTATGTGAAACCCTGCATGTCAGATGGCAAAGAAGAATCTACAGAGAGAGCAATTGGTGATAGGAGCTGTAATTTAAGGTAGAAATTGTCTGTTCACAGACTTGAACCAAAAGACAAGGAAAACTTGTAGGGGAAAGCAGCACAAAGGCGGCATCATGTTGAAAAAATATCTATTTTCAAATGAAATGTGTAACACATTTGGAAAAGAAGAAACTGTCAGGATGGGGAAAAAAAACTTCTAAATTGTTAAAATATTAATTGATTCAGTTTTATTCTTATAAGAATTTAACTTGATTTCATTCTGAGACCTCAAATAGGATGGAATCTCTGGTGTTGCTCTCATGGCTGTATTATTTTCCTGTATATTAAAAAAAATTAATTTAAGAGACTATTTTTTAAATGGTGCACACTTTATCTTGAGTCTCCCTTTTATCCTCTTGAAATGTAGCCACCAATCTTTATTTCACAATAGGATATAAAAGGGAGATTAAAAGGATGGAGACATTATCCAGGGTGTTGTTTTTTTTTACACCAATGTAAACAATTAAATTATATTTAATGTTTTATCTGTTAGCTAATCCTGATAAAGCAACGTGCTACTTCCATCTGAACAGTGCTTTCTGCCACTTATTGCTTCTTCTACATTAATATTTCATGATATTTTAAAAAAACAAATCGAGAACAAAGTCAGCAGTAAAATAAGAGAGAGACCAAAGAGTCATTTTGGGCCTCATTTGCTATTCATTGTGTGTGGTTTTACAAATAATGCATCTGTGTTGGATTTTATTATGTTACTGTGTGACCTGCAGAATCTCAGGAGGCTGGCTAAGAAGAGATGAACATTATTTCATTACTGAGAAAAATCAATAATAGCAGTTACACACTTCATGCAGTCTTTGCCAAAACTTCTGGTTTTATAAAACCTTAATTCGTATTAAATTTTTAAAGAGAAGAATGCAAAAAGATCCCTGGCTTTCCCTAGCCAAAGAAGTGTAAGAAAACCATGTTCCATTCAGAATCGAGGCCAAGAGTCTTGTTGCTATGCATAAATACAGTCAATGCAAATGTAAACAGCATCTGTATTGCAATGCATGGTTGCTGTTGGACGTAGGTGGGTGCAGGCTTTTTTCCCCCTTTCAAACAACTCTTATCTATAAATTCATAGTGTCAAATATGGATGTTATTCCTAATAGCTATCTAATAATGCTAAACTCTGAAAACCTACATGAATGGAAAGTAGAGATAACAAGAACCAAGTGTCCTGTCTGAAAAAAAAAAATTAAAAAAAAATAAAAGAATCAAAATACTAGCCTGTAAGTTTTTCTCCTATTTCTGTTTTCTTAGGCTCCTTAAGGGCTTCTGCTAGAGGAAAAATCTCATCATAAATTGAGGTGAGCGGAAAACTAGCAAAACTCCACCAAAAATCAAAATATTCTTAAAGCTCTAAACACCATTTTCCAACCACTGGGTAATCATTGCATGTTAAACTGCACCTCGGTAATGAGTAGATGACCCTATTTTGCAAGATAAAGGCCAGCATATGTTAATGACATTGTAAGGATATAATATACAAAATCAAAAGAATGGTAGCTTGATGTGTAGTGAAAGTGTAACTCCCAAACCAGCAATTACCAGCAAGTGTTACCATATTTTTCATTTATTCTTGAAATGCACCCTAATATTGCAGTTTAGTTCCAAGATGAAAGTGCAACACTTAATATCAGAGCATAAACAATAAACTAATGCCTTTCTCAGACAGCTTAGGAATGCTTAGAATAATGAAATTCCTGTCTTCTCCTCATGGAAAACTACAAAGCAGAAAGAGATGTAAATCTGCAGGAAAAGCTGCTGTGCCCAATGCACCACGACCAGGGCTTGGGAAATCCCTCATACATAGGACTGTTCTGTTTATTTCCCGAATTACTATTTTCATAACCAGTTCTGTTCATCAACAGAGTGCTCATAACTTGCTTCGTTATCCTTCAGTTGCTATGACACTACATCAGAAAGCTGACAGAGGCCTTTTCCTCTGTTAAACGCAGACCAAGGGCATCCACAGTCCTGCAACAGAGAAGCCACAAACACAAACTCCAGGAGAAGCTTTCATCCTTTCGACCATCTGGAGAACAAGTCAGGATGCTGCTCAAATCCTTCAGCAAAGCACCTTTTGGCCTCAGCTTTCTCAGTCTGGGAAGAGGAGCTGGCCCTGAAGACTACTGCAGGAAGGTACCACCAATCTTCAGCCACCAGAATGCTTCTGTGCAGGGCTGGCACACTCTCTACGCCAGTACTGGGATGGATACAAAGCAGAGTACACTCTCTTCTTGAGATCAAAATCAACTAAAAATCATCTTTATCTACCAGTTTCAAGAAAATATAATTCCAGAGGAAAAAAAATTATTTAAAAGCTACTAAGAGTCACAAAAAAACCCAAACAAACAAAAAACCCACAACAAAACCAACAAAAAACCAAAAACCCACCACAGCTCCAGATATTAAGACTGCAAGAGGCAAGAAAATGGAAATCAAGCAAAGAACCAAACTAGTTTGAGTATCTTCAAGCTAACTGACCTTTTGGGATAGGGTATTTGGGCTGCTGAATTTACAGCAGAAGCCACATCACCTCTTTTGCAAAGTAGAAATGGAAAATAAACTTCAAGCAAAATCCTGAATGTGGAATCTCAAAGAATCAAGGAGGAAGCACAAAGACCAGCAAATCCAGGGTCTCTCATGAGTGATGTCTTAGCCCTGCACCCAGAACCTTCTTTTTATCCAGGCAAATTCTAAGGCAAAGTCAACTTGTTGACAAACAGGTGTTTATGATCTTGAAAAATCCAGAGCACGTTGGTTTGTACTGCTGATCTGCAGAACGGGCACCGTTATGATTTTCTAACTGAAAGCCCAGCTTTGATCCCTTTACTTTCAACCTCTCACAAGCCACCACACTGACTTCAGAAAAAAATAGGAGAGGCATTAGCCTTCATAATTCAAGGGATTAGTAATCCAATGCATGTTACTCCCAAGAGTCATTTGATTCCAGAACGAACCATAAACATTATATCACAAAAAGGAAAGCATTACTTGATGTTAAAAAGCTTGTGTTTTCACCAGGTCATTAAGAAATACGTAAGACGTATCTGGATTGCCTGCACTATTTACACTTCTTGCCTGCAAGAATTTCAAATGCAATATTAACAAGTTAAATCCGTCAGTCCCATTTACTGAAACAACTGCCAAAAGCTGATCAATCTATTGCTCCGTGGATCCACCAGATCTACTTCAACTTGGTGTTCCATTTGCATTTAGAACTGCATATTTATTACAGTCAGAATATGCAAGGTATGTACATACACAGAAATAATAGAGGGTGTGTTTTAATGACAATATTTTTAAAGGAAAACACTTACTTGAGGGCTCAAATCAGAGTTTTCTTCAAGAAGTCAACTAAGAATGGAAACGTCTTCATAAGCCACTCTTCCAAATGCATTTAAGAAGAGCTAGCAGCACGAAACCCCTTTTTTGAGTAGAGTTGTTATAAAAGACCTTGTAAATACATTTAAATTCTAACCACCAATAGATACACCTCTAGTAAGCCTAGACCTTGACCTGAGTAATTTCCCTCAGTTGCTGGTGTAACGTTTTGAATGAGAGGTTTTTAAGACATAACACAACAAAACTGAACAAGACAGATGCTGTGAGTTCTGTCCTGTTATCAGTTGCATTCAGATGTATTAGTGATGACATTTTTTTTAATCCATTTTCTCTTCAGAAGGGAGCACCATGCCAAGACACCACCTTGTCCATCAAACCAACTGTAAGCATCTTAAGCTCACAGAGTTGAGCAAATCACCAACTGCCTTTTTAGTCTTACAATAACACAATTTTGCTTCTGCAAAAGCCATTTTCAAAAATCCCACTTAATTTTAATATCCTTAAATTTAAGGACCACATGAAATATGCAAACACTCTGTCATTACACTTTCCTAAGTTACAAAGGGGGTACAAACAAGCCCCAGGAGACTGCAGCCCACCTACCCTGACTTTTCATGGGAACACTTCACAGAGGCTGCCAAGTTCTTTTGACTGTGAAGAAGGCAGGTTATTCTTCAAAACTGAAGACAGAAACCAACTTCATGATTTGACAGGAAAGAGAAATATTAACTGGAGGAAGTGGAATAAAGTCAATTATAATTTTTAATTAGCTTTCCAAGCTATTCAGTGAATGTTGGTACTCATGAATAGCAATCAATACTGCTATCTAGTGATGTGTTATGCAAATAAAGCACTTCAGCATTATTATCCCATCCAAAAGTTAATAACCTTAACAAAAACTAAAACAAAACCAAAAAACCCTACGAGGAAACAACAAAACCAAATACCCAAAATTTAATAAATATATAAGTCAATAAATCCATTTGCCCTTATTACAAAAGGGAAGGAAAGAAAGACAGAAAACAGAAGTTTACTGCCATTTGAGCTAGTTCTACAAAGGTACCTGATTACATTCAGGAACAATTCCCACCATTGAAAGAGAAGATTTTGATACCTTAGATGGTTTTGAAACACCAAACCTGCATTCACAAGAGACAGATTATTCAAGGATTATAGAATGTTATATATATATAGGAGAAAATTTAAAATAACCTCATCAAAAGCATTCTTTATTTCTCTACTGTTCAAGTGAAGCTCACAGTATTAATAGAACATGTTCATGTCCAGCAGCAGTCAGTTTTACTGTTTGCTTTATCATACACACCCCTAGACATCACGCACTGTAAACATCCCAGGTAAATCTTCACCAGCATTTCTGCAAACACCAAGGAGTGAGATCTCCCGTGGTGTGTGGGACACAGAGATACTATATTCCTATTTTAGGTCACAAAGAACGTGAAACGCTGTTTCCTACAGAGACTACGAAACACCGGGTAACACAATTTTTAGTTGACATTGTGAACTTTTTGGCACAAAGTGGCAGATGAACAAGTGTCTGCACACAGGGCCTGATTCAGCTCCTCTCCAGTTAGTAGAAAGATCCACTGATTGCAATGCGAGCTGACGTACCACTTAAGCAAACACATGCTTCAGAGCAATACTTTCCATTTACAGAAAAACAAGCACATGCTTTTCCCCACATTTGTTAAAAAATAAATAGTGCACTGAAATTCTACTGAAGCAGAAATGTCTTCAGTTATACCACTGCAGCAAATTTTCAGGATCACACTCTGCATAGAAACCATTTGGACACAAAAGCCAACAGGAACAACTCCACTCCCTTCCTGCAAACTGGTGATCATCATGTTCACTCTCCATCAATCACATCTTGAAGAAAAAATACTGGTGTGAGTACATGACCCTGGAGCTAATTACATGTGAGTGTAATTAGATCAATCCATTTTTATAAGGACTACAGGCAAACTCATCATCCTCCCAAGGGGGTCCAAGTGTTGTTCTGAGACAGGTATCTTGAAAAAGCAGATGAAGTGCTTCCTTCCCTACAGTCAAAGGACAGAAGTCACCAGCAGAGTTTTGCTGCACATTCTCCAAAGATTAGAACAAAGCATATTACCCACCAAAGGGGTCATATGAAGTTGGTGGCAATTAGTTCCACGTAAGAATGGGAAAACCAAATGTAAGATGACTTACGACTAAGGAAATGGAAACTGCATCAGTTGTTCTACCACACGTTTCAGATGAAATTCCTGCAGCCAACACTAAGTTAGGAGCAAATGCCTACCTCATAAAACATCAATTTCAACACGTTTGAGAGTGTGAAAGGAAACAGGTTCTATTTCATTTTCTCCCTACCTCCCACATCTCATTCAGAACACAGTGTGTTGAAATTTGATACACTTACTATATATCTACTCTAATAGGCATCAGGAAAATTTCGCCCTGTTTAGAAAGTTCTTACTAAATTTCACATTTACATGTGTGATTTGAGATTTGTAACAACAACCATGAAACCACCCCAAGTATTACAAGCCAGCCTGTAAGAACACTGCTATTCTCTAACTGCAAAATCCTTTGGCTCCAAGTTACAAAGCCCTTGGGGATTTATAATGTACTGTGACATCCCTTAGGTTGCAGAGAAGAACGAGCGAGCAGAATGTAACACCCCACATGCTCCCATCCCCCTTCTCCCAATATGAGGGGGGACTAGCACAGCTATTAGTGCCACCCAGAACAAGGCAAAATAATTCACAAGTAGCAGCCCACCGGCGCTGCTCTAAAAGTTCCTACCATGCACTTCCTCGCTTGCCTCCCCTCCCTGTCATCAAATTTCTCCTACTGTGCATGCAACAATAGCTGAGAAAGATAGCTGCTCATTATACACAGGCAAAGATTGCAAACAGCTCCCTTTGCACAGATTACAGCCAGTGTACTCCAGGTCCCAGGAGATTCAACACACCTCTGTGATAGTCGGCCTTCATTTTCCTCCTTTGTTCAGCGTAATCATTATACTCATCGCAGCAGAAAAGTTAAAAGGTCAAAAGTGTATTCTGGGATGACCATAAGCAATTAGTCTGATATAAATTACGTGGAATACTAGTTAAATCTCCAATGTGGAGTCAGCCTAAAAGAACTGGGTCAGACAAGATCTGCAAAAAGATATCCAAGAAACATTTTGTGGGGATAAACTCAAAAATCCTTCACAATAAGGCTACAGTCAGCACTTTGTAGAAGGCATTTTAGAGTAGAAAGAGAAAAACTTAAATATAGACTAATATTCATTTTCCTTCTCTGTCCACGTTCATCCCTTGGCTATTCTCAAGGTTTCACTAAATTCACTGATCTGACAATATTGGTAAATCTTGCAAAACTATATTGGGTTTATTAGCTTCTAATGAAACAGAAGCTGGTCTATAATTAAGTTTCCATAGCACACCTCATTCCCTCGTCCTAATTTATTTCTAGAATTTCTGGCTTCAATGAGAACCACTCCTTGACATACAGTCAAGGCAAGACACTAAAATTACACAATTTCTGTGTCTTCCCATCAACCTAAAAGTCTTTGGAGACTGAGCTCATGAACACCAGGGCTCCTGGCTCCCAGGTCCTTCTGTCTGCTAGGGCTTGTAGTGCTGGAAGTCCTGTAGCCTGAGGAACCTCAGAACTTG
This sequence comes from Actenoides lindsayi, assembly GCA_025331215.1. Classification (NCBI taxonomy): domain Eukaryota; kingdom Metazoa; phylum Chordata; class Aves; order Coraciiformes; family Alcedinidae; genus Actenoides; species Actenoides lindsayi. The sequence continues at coordinate 14,987 of WTSP01002232.1, forward strand.
AAGTGCCAACATCTGCTTATTGAAGCATCATTTTTTTTTTTTCTCCTCCTTTGATGACTGTAGCTAAACATTCTCTATTGCACAAAATAATATCTATTTGGAATGTCTTTTGTGAAAGATTTCCTCATACACAGCCTTATTCTGTACAGAAATCATTTATATTGTTCCTCTTCAAATATTTCCAAAGGAGGTGAGGTTAAACTATGCACAGGCTTAGCTCTTTCTTTCTGTTTAAATGGAGGATTTAAGAAATTATTACTGCATTTTAATATTTATCCCCTCGTAAATTCCACTACAACTTAAGGAATATATACTCTTGAGAGACAAGTTTTCATTTTGTAGGATGGCATTTTGGCCCTGGAAAATAAGTACATATTCCCCTGAAGCTATGATGTAACTGTCTTCTTCAGGATCATCTCAAATGGAAGTACTTCCTAAATAAAGGCGCTTTTCAGTTGTACAGTCAATTCACTTCTTAAAGTGCTGCATGACTTCACTTTTTGTCCTCGATATTATTGCTTGCTTGTCTTCCTCACACCAGTTCCTCCTCCCCAAACACTTGCATACGTACCGCACATATGTTTTAACGCCCCCAAGAACCAGTGAAGCCATCTGCAGACAGCAACACAGACTGCAGGCAGGCAAACACCAGGTTTTTCTGCTCACCCCTGTAGCCAGGGTGCTCCCTTTCAGAGAGGCAAGGTGCACTACGTGCCCTCTGCTACCAAAGCACGCTTATGTTTGAGAGGAACGACCTTTAAAGAAGAAAACATGAAGAGGCATTTGTAACGTGGTAAAAATTGATCACGTAGCATTTTGTTGCCACCTACACCCTAACGCACCTTCCATGGGACCTCCCAAGAAAAAATCACCAGCCAAGTGATGCAACCCTGCGTTCAGTGCAGGGTCTGCAACCTGCAAAGCACGACCGATGCTTGTGATGCCGATGCTGTTTCTGCTGCCCGAGAACACGCCCCATTGCTGGCTTAGCTCCAACTGCACTTCCAGAACAAAGCCAGGGGTTACGGCTTGGGAAGGAGTTTCGTAAGAGAAGACAGACATAATTAGCCAGGCAGCATTTTCACCCTATACAGAAACACCCCAAAAATTCCAGAGCTGGCTGATGATCTCTTCTGGCAAATACTCAGTCCAGCACTGAGAAAAACTATGCAGAAGACTTTTTTGGAAGCTTCTGACAAGTTATAAAGAAAAATAAAAATAAATACCAATCTCCATATTCAATCATACCCTTAACATATGACCCCAGCCTCAGTTGGTTTAAAATTGCCCTGCTGACTTACACCACCTGAAATTTTATCCCATCTTTTTAAAGGTCTGCTTTCCCAGTTGGTTAGTGAAATGGTACAACTCTGGCCATAGTGATTTAAGAGGCTTCAAGTGTTGAAACCTCAAAAAAATTTATAAACGCTTGGAAGCATGCAAAAAACAAATGTGCAGCTTACAAATTAGTTTGAAGTGATTACTGTTTGCTAAGACTGACGTGTGGAATCCTCTAAGGCTTTTATATTTTCTATTCAAACCTACAGAGATTAAATTTAACTTATAAAAGAAGGGATTGACATTGGACAAAAGCACTTTTATTATTAGAAACAGTCACATACCCAACTACAAGATTGACGCTTTTTAAGGCCATGCTGTTTCCACCCAAAATATTCTCTCTCAGATATTTTTGTTAATCTTCACAAGTAGCTCTGATACTGTTTGATTGGCGGATCTCGACAAATTTAGCAGTGGACAGCTGAATGGTAACACAAGCCTACTGAAAACAGACTTTCTTTTCTTGCTGATTGTTTGCATTCATTGGAAGGGGTCAACCCCACAACACCAAAGACTACGCTTAAAGCAGGAGTGCAGAGGACAGAAATAAAAAAACCACACTCCATTTCCCAAAATAAGCCTTGAAATATTGCCCTTCAAATTATTTTTTCTCAATAACTGTCTCATCTTGTGCCTTTCACTTCAGCAAAACACTTAAATAATCGCATTTTGATCTTTCCATTTTATCTATCTACACTGTTTACCTTGTTTTCAAGGAAGAAGAAGATGGAAGCCAACTACAGCATCCAGTGCTTTTCCATTGGACACCAAATCATCAGTTTGAGTCTACCTTAGCTAAATTTATAGACCTCTATCATAATGCAGACTTTTTAAAGGAGCTTAGCATAAATCACACTGATTTAAATCTTTCTAGGCTTTATTTCTCCACATAAATTTAAAGTTATGTTAGCCAAGATCTTAAAAGTTCTTTTTTCCTTCCTAAGACTGACAACAATGGCAAATACCATCTGTTCAACTGTAGTCCAGGAATTCTTCAAGTAGCTCTTGAAAGGAAAAGGGAGGAAAGCACTTCAAACGTTATTGTCATACAGTTTCTCCAGAAATACCTCAAATAATTACTGCCCATGCATACTGTCATTTATTGACCTCTGCTAGGAGCCTTTGTAGAACTAACTCCAAAACAAAGTTTAGAAACCAATGACACCTATCAGGCAGAAAACCATGGCAGATAACCCACAGACTATTTTAACTGTTTCACCAACCCCTGTTTTGCAAGCTCTGCTTGTAACTAAGAAATTCAACCCAATTAGTGCAATTTTGCAACCCAGTACAAGGTGATGTTTTCCAGCTACAATCAGATTTTTACCACATTTCAAACCATCAGCATAGAGAAATAAACCCCACCATGTTCTGAGGGAAATGCTCATTACTTCATTTGTATTTGTAAGCTTTTGTGATATACTTGCATTACCTTTTCATTTCTTCCTTGTAGTACACGTAGGATTTATTACCTTTTAAGGAATAAAACATTACGTTTCCTTAGTCTCTTCATTTCAGAAGCTGGGGTTTTACGAACTAACAAAACCCCAGACAACAAGTACCTTAAAAGTCAATAGAAATGTCACAAGTGATTAAATCCTTGTAAACTGATAACAGAGACACATGCAGCACATATATAAACACACCCACCCACGTGTAGTATTTATAAACATGTGCACATTTCAGTGACAGGAGAATCTACTCAAGTCAGAAAGGAAGAGAAATCAGTCTCAAAATAAGTGGAGCCAAATTTTTCCTCACCTATTTTACTTGCTCTAATCTGCAATTGAGTGATGGATGAATGCGGATCAGAAAACACCACAATCCTCTCTGATAGCTCAAGAGTCTTAAATTATATATTAGTCAACTTTCCTACCAGCCAAAAGATCTTGAGGATACTCAGTCCCCTAATGGTCGCAGAAAACAGAACCAGTTTTACAGTCTTTTTCATGGCTGCCAAGCTTGAACAACTCCTACAGACACCAACTACATCAAAAAGCCAAAAGACAGGATATTTTTGCCACCAAACAACGGAGCTTAAAAGATTTTTACACAAAACCCAGCAATTTCTTAAAAAGACAGATTTGAAGAATCATCAGTCTCCCATATTAAGTAGAATTTCAGTGGTTGAGGAGAGTAAATACCACTTAGATTCAAAGTGGTTTGTTGGTTTTTTTGGTTGGTTTTTTATTTTAAACAAATCAGTTCAATGTTAGTTCTGAAAAATGCCAAGTTACCTGGTGTGGTTAGAGATACAAACCCAGATTTTCGTGACTAAAGAATTTATGCTGATTTTTGTCAAGTTACTTGTAGTTTTGCTACCACAATGCATAAAGTTTTAATAACTTAATCTTAACAACTCTCTCCCTTACTCAACATCTATGAGCATTTTTACTGGAATACATGCTGTAAAACACAGGTAGTCCTTTAGAATGAACTCTCCTAAAGTACACTTTAGCAACCGACACTTAAACACTTTAGATTAATGATGGGAATTTGACTATTTAGTCTACATAATAAATTTGCAGTTCATAAAAGAAAACAAAACACTGAAGCACTGCAGGCATCCCGCTGACGTCCGCTCAAAGCCCCTCACGGTAAGCGGATCGCCAAACCAATTGTGAAGGTTTCTTTCAGGCTCGTATCGTTCCTTACACCCCCCAGCCAAGCGTGTAGGCACAGATGGACAGATACAAAACTGAACTCCGTTCACAATAAATATAGAGCGTACGTATGTGCACGCTTCCGCGTACACGCTGAGCGCTACAGAGAGCGTGCCCCAAACGCGCCGTTCTGCAAGTACCACCTCGGAGCAGAGGGAAGCGTGTGACGCTGCAGCAAGCGCTGTATTGGTTACAGGGGAAGGTGACAGACAACCCCGCCTCACCGCACAGCGACGGATTGAACAGCACCTCGCAGCACGCCACAAGCGTCTCTTGAGAAATGCCTTCTAACTTATTTTTCCAAACACCCTTGCCAAACCGTGACAACTTGTCTATTTTTAAATAATCACAGCATACTAAACTCAACAGATAAAAGCCTAGCGGGATCGAAACGCAAACTTTAACTTTAGTCAAGGAATATTTTCCTTTTAATGGAACAAATATCTATCTCACGGTTGACATTAGGCTTCTTTTCCACTTCTAGTTCTTTTCAAGCTGCCTTCTCTTTTTACATGTATTACTTTGACTCATGCTTTTCAAACGTATCAATAAGGTTCACCTGTTCTCTCATTCTGAAGCTTAACAGACCCAGATTCCAGATTCCTAGTCACCCTCCTCTCCACCTCAGCTACAATTATCAAAGGTACCGACAGAGAATTCAATATGGGTTTGCTGGGTTGCTGCTCGAAACCTGCACCTGTGGAAATGAAATCAAGCGTGCCAAGTCTCGAGTTACAATGTTCTCTAAAATTCCGCATAAAACCCATAACAAAACATCCCATTTGTGCTCAGCAATAAGCCCATTTCTGAAGTCAGAACAGCCAGGCAGAGTCACCCTGAAGGAGAATAAGGGACAGCTGAAGCGAGGACTCATCTCGGACAATGGACAACCGCAAGCACCTACGGGAAAGAAAACCCCACATCTAAGCCAGCTCCTGGAGAGTCTCCCAGCCTCCAGCAGTAGGTTGCATAAGGCCACTCCAACAAGAGGTTATATATATACAAATATTTTTTTATTCTTGTTTTTAATTTTTTTTTACTTTTATGAAGCTGTGCAATCATTTGCTGACTGCATCTGAAGGTTTTTAGTATCTGCAATACCCTGCAGCTTCTCCCACAGAGAAGGACCTGGGAATAAGGTGACATGGTCGGCTGACCCTGCCTGGGTGCCAGGTGCCCACCAAAGCCAGTCTTATCACTCCCTCTCCTCAGCTGGACAGGGGAGAGAAAAATAGAACTAAAGACTTCTGGGTCAAGATACAAACAAGGAGAGATCATTCACCTATTACTGTCATGGGCAAAACAGAATCAACTTGGGTAAATTAATTTATTGCTAATCAAGTCACAATAGGGTAATGAGAAATAAAAACTAAATCTTAAGACACCTTCCCCCCACCCCTCCCCTCTTCCCAGGGTCAGTTTCCCTCCTGATTTCTCCACCTCTTCCCTTCCAGCAGCAGAGGGGAACAGGGAATGGGAGTCGTGGTCAGTTCATCACACATCAGGGGGAGGACTCCTCCATAGTTCCCCCATTACAAAAACCTTGCCGTGCAAACCCAACACAGCTGAGTAAAGACTGCTTTACACAGTTGTCAAACACTGTATCTTCTGAGGACAGAAGAGGCTTATCTAGAAGAGCAGATAAATGCATGTGGAAGCATCCCCAAGAGCGCTGGCTGCACTGCCTGCTACTGAAGGAAGGTTGACAGGCTGAAGTCAGCGTCTGCAGAGAGGCCAAGGAATGGTACAAGGTACCTGAAGAAATGTCTCAGGTCATTTATTGAGTGTCCATATTGCCTCCAATTTCTTTCTCGATGTTTCCTGGGTAGTTTGAAACTCAGGTTGCAGGATGACCTTAGGAGGTCACTGCATCTCTTCTCTCCACAAAAGGTCTGGTCCACTGCGTGTGCTATTATTGTACAAAAGAGTTCGTACAGTTCTCCAGTTAAAGGCACTAAAATATCAGAAGAGAAGCTTTTCCAAAGCCTACCCTGAATCTTCCCTGTTGCTCTTTACTTTTTGTCCTACCCGCAGAGAGCATGGAGAACATGATTCTCTCCTCTACTTTGCAGGACCCTTTTATATACCTGAAAACTGTTTGCATGTCCCTCAATTCTTTTCCATTCAGCTACCCACAACTCCTTCAGCACACCAGCTCACTTTTTCTAGACTTACCAAATCTCGCAGCTCTCTGCTGGAATCAGCTACAACTGGTCCAGGTTCTACTTGAAGCGCAACATCCAAAACCAAAGACTTTTTTCCATCTGAATCTTAAATAAGGAATGTATCTTCCAACCCTGTTCCCACCCTCTGAAGTGTCCTGTTAAAACTGACTGCGACTGGTTTGAAGAGTCATTTCTTTCCTGTTAATTTTTGGTAAATAAATCAAAAGGATGGAGACATTAGAGAGACTGAGCGCTCTCATACGAGCACAATCCTAGGAGAGACAGAGGTAATTCAGAGATCCCTTTGTATGAATGCCCTACCTGTTATATTCAGACTGCTCTTTTTTAAGGATACCAGAGGGGAAAAAGAAAAATCTCCAAGAAGAGCTACACTTATTTTATGGTCCTCTCCACAGACAAACAAACTGTAAATTTGAGTCAGGCCAAATCTCAGTGCTAGTAGGTTTTTTAATTTGACTTTTCAAGTTACACTTACACAACATCAAGTGACATTAAATGTATTTTGAATATCAAGACTTAATTATTTGCCATAGTTGCAAGAACAGCCTATAGACAACAGGGAGCCACACTTGACACTGGCAATTAGCTTGCTATAGAAACAATGCATTTTATCTTTCATTTTCCCATTACTTATTTCACAGTAGGGAAGTTTTCTCTACCAAATGAAGTGCTAGCTACACCACTCAGACACTCTATAGGAGCCAAGCAAGCTATTTGCCACCTTATAACACAACCTTCGTGGAATGAAAAGAAACAGAACCAAATCACTTTGAGGCAACTGAGTCAAAATACGGACCAAGAGGAAGCCAAGAATATATGTACAACAGGAGGAAAGGAAGTGTATTTGAAGCTTTGAAATTACTTGCCCAAAACATCTTGTCAATGTGACAGAAAATCTGATAACATGAGAAGTGTAGGAGAAAATTTGTCCTCTGCCATTTTTATCAGATATTAAATAACACTGTCATGAATCTTTGCTTTCAAGAGCCCTAGGAATAACATCTGTTTCATAAGACACATCAAGCTACAACTATATAGAACCAGTAACTTGCACTCTGCTTTTTAATGCCTAATGGATGGACAGAAGTACTGGATGATCAATAAATGTTTCCAGTTAAACAGTAGGTAAGCAAAACAAGGCGACAGTGCCTCTGAGAGCTTCTCCTCAGCTTTAACTTCTCCAAAGCTTTAAAAGGCAGGAAAAGTGCAGCTACTTTCAAGTGTGCAATTTGGCTGCGAGAAGATGAATCCATATACAGATATTGCCTTCGAACTCTGAGGGCTGTCACTTAAAGGGGGAAAAAAAAAAAGGCAACCTACAACTCCACCTTTAATGTTTGGTGACAAAAGACATCCCTTCCAGGGTGCCCTTTAGGTGGCACATGCTTTCCTTACAGTTGAAATATGCTTTGAAAGCTCTGAAGCTCTTAAGTTCCCAGTTTTGGTAGCCTTCCAAATAATCCAATTAAAATTGGTAATTATATGATTATGGCTGGCAAACATTCTCTACCTTCATAACGACAACTTAAACGTAGTTGTCAGTCTTCTATGCTGAAATACCTGAATACTAAAGAGTTATAAAATACTCCCAATATTTGTCTTTTGAGACCTCTGAATCATTTCATTATCTTGACACCCAGACTTCATAGTCAGACATTTTTTTTTGTCCTGTGAGACAGAAGAGTCAGTTTTCATGAAATGTTTTACAATCAAAATACTTTCTTTTAAAAGGAAGTATTCCTGAAAAGGAACATTGCTATTTCTATTTACTGATGAGAGAATGGAGATAGGAAACCATTTACATGTCTTTTTCAAGGGTTCTGGTGAGCTACAGAAAGCAGCAGCTACAGAAAAGCAAGGTTGCTTCATCCCCCATCTTCTGAACAAACATTACTACTTGTATATTTTGCATGAAGATGTCAAGAAAGTTCTTTTTTTTTGTTTTTTTTTTCTCCTCGCTCTCCTTTGAACTGGTACAGAAAAGTATTTCGTTATTATTTACTGCAACAAAAAATTTACAAGAAACCGGTGTTATGCAGAAGAACTCAGACACTGGGATCTGTCTGGAATGTTCTCAAAGGTTTCCCTTCAATTTCTTCCCCTCAGGCTTTAAACTCTCTTTACACAGAATATGCTGGCTCTGTCTCCCTGGGTGAGTTGTTTTTCTACAGCTGATAATCATATCAGATGTATTCACATAATAGACTTGCCAAGTGGGACTGAATGTTCCATTGATTTGGAAATGTCCTGAATGACTAAGACTTCAAGTTTTGCCCGTGTAATTAATTTAATTGGAATCAAATATTCTTAGTTATTCAGATCATTTGAGATGCTTTCAGCTGTACTTAAAAAATAAGATTAAAATTATGTTTATGTTAACAATGAAGTTCAAATACAGTCAACTTGAAAGGTTGACTAATTGGGTCTCACAAGAAATTCATATATGGCAACCTTGTTAGGACTTCACCAAGTAGTTTAATAGTACATACTAGAATAAGATCATAAATAATTTAAGAGATCAGCCTTATGCATAGATTTGTGGAGAGACAGAAAGTGGAATATTGCAGATAATATTTCTCCCTGCCTGCAATCACTGGCACCTATGAGCTTGGAAACCAAAACCAACTCAAATCTCAACCTTCAGCGTATTCTATTTTACATAACTGAAGATCAGGAGAGACTGTCCATGCAACTTCCAGACATCATTCGTGCCATTCCAATAATCCAGAAAGCGTGCCTCTCTGCCTTATTGAGCAAAGCTGTCTGAAATACTTTCAAGACGTTATATTTCTGCCCAAAACAGTGATTTTGTTGGAATCTATAATAAAGATGCCAGGGTCAACAATCTGCTAGAAAGATAAAAGCCACAAATGGCATACAAGTGTTTAATATACAGATGAAGTCCTGCAACTGACCACCTACTCAACATTCTGTCATTACCTCTTTGCCACAGAAAACTTTAGAGAAGCTTGGTGGTTTAGTTTGGGGGTTTTTTTCCCTTTCTACAGAGAATAAACTAGTGTTGCAGCCTAGAGCTATTTAGTAGGGGAAAAAAAAAGTAAAAAAAATGTTACTTTCTACTGAGTGAATGGTAAGAACTAGGACCATGTCTGTAATCCTTCTCCTCATACTCAAAAACATGTGGGAAAGGGAGCTGGGGGGAGTGGTTTTGTTTTTGAAGTGAGGAGCAGCAGAGCACAGCAAAGTAGATGAAATAGGATGAGATCTGAAATCATTACCTTAGATTGTCTTTGCTACTCCCTCCTACGGGATGCTACAAGCACCAGAGGAGCTTTGTACACACGACATTCTGCCTATGTCTCCAACCAGAAAGCAGCATCTGCCTCTAAGCTACGAGTCAAGTTTATAGTTACAACACCAAGCTTCTCAATCGCTCGTGTGTGAGATACCCACAATATGCCTTTTCAACTAAAATCTGTGTCCTATAGAACAACGCAGGGCAAAGAGAAAGCACCATCAGATTCTTACTGAATTAAACCTACCTTTCTTTACCAATCAAGTTGTGGGGGAAGAGTCCAAAGAGGTATTTCCGATATTAACTGTATGCGGTGCAAAGATGTGTTAATTCATTTATTAATGCTGCATTAGTGGCCTTCGATGATATTGAATTTTAAGCAACAAGTAAAGAACGTAAAAAGAAATAATTATGTAAAGTAGTAAGTTAAAGCATATCAATACAAATACCCTTAAAATGTCTATTTTTAAACACTAAATCCTGGCAAACTGTGGCCAGCTATCCAAAAATGCTCTTTGCAGCCCTCCAGTGGGCACACACAAAGTAGAACCCAACAAGAAAACAAGGATTTGTCTGATGAACTACCTGCAGCGGTTAAAAAGACATCTCCCACCAGCTACAATCTCGCATGCTCGTCCGAAGAAAAGACCCATATGAAGGAGATCCTTACCCTAACATACCGAAGATAGTAGACAGGAAGAAAATCATTCCCCTCCATCGAAACGCTCTTTGTTAGTTGTTACATCCCACGGTTAAATCTGCCCAGAAAACACGGTATCCCGCCGGGACCCCAAGCTATACATTGTGTTCCTAACAGAGCAGCAGTGTATTCCCCGCAGTTACTTTCTGCTTTTCGTATAAGTTAATCTAAAGAAAGTTAAGGCAATGTTTGCCGGGAAGAGCCCATTTCCTCCCCAAGTCAGGACTCACGCGGGGATTTTAAGAAATCGAACAGAAAGCAAACACGCTGAAAACGTTTCCCTTCCCTCTCACCCATGCACAAGTGAAATAAACAGTAACGTCTCAGCTAAAAGTAAAAATAATAGGACTGCTTTTAAATAACGCAAAATAAACCGAGGCAGAGTTCTCAGAGCGTTAAGTTTTTACGAGGTGGGGGCTAGAAAGTCAGAGCGGACTTGTGAGAAAACACCGCCAAGGGAAAAAAAGAAGCCGCCCAGGGAGGCAGCCCGGGAAGCAGCCCCGGACACCTGGCAGCGCGGAGCCTCCTGCTGACCCGAGGCGCGGCGGGGAGCGCTGCGCGGCACCAAGGGCCCCCAGACCTGCCTCAGCCTGCGCTGCCCGACAAGCCGCGGGGCAAGCAGGAGAGCAGGCAGCGGGCTGGGGAGCTCTGCGTGACCCGACGGCACGACCTCCCAGAAAACTTGACCGTTACCGTTTTCTTCTGCCGTTTTCCTCCTTTCAGCCCTTGCTGACCGCTTCTTCGGGAAGCGGGAGAACCCCAACCTCGGCGCGATCCGAGAAGCCGCGGCTTCCACCCGCGCCGGACTCCGGGAGCGGCTCCGCAGCAGCGGGAGCGGCACCGCCGGCTCAGCGCGGCCAGCCGCCGGGCACGCCTCGAAAAGTAGCGGGCGGCGAGTTGTGGGGAACCCGCTGACCCGCGCGGCCTCCCGGCCCCCCAAACTTTCAGCTTCGCCGCCTCTCTGGGGAGGCTCGCGCCGCCCGCCCGCGCCCCCTGCCAAGGGGTGACCGCCCCGGCCGGCCCCGCTGCCCGCCGCGGCCACCCGCACGCCGCCCGAGCACCCGTGCGCTGCGGCGGGCAGCGACGCTCCCGCCCCGGCCCCGCGGCCCGCGGTACCTGCCTTTGGCGGCGAGCGGGCTGCCCGGCCCCAGCAGCAGCGGCAGCAGCAAAGCCGCCGGCCCCCAGCAGCAGCAGCGGCGCCGCCGCATCCCCGACACGCCGCCCGGCGCGGCAGCTCCCGGCGGCGGCGGCTGTCTGCGGGGCGAGGCGAGGAGAGGCGAGGCGGGAGGGCGGGCGCAGGCTGCCGCTGCTGCCGCCGCTCCGTCATTCGCCCTCACTGCCGGCACCGGGGCGGCTCCGGCTCCCGCCCCGGGACCGCGGCGACGTCACGGGGAGGGGAGACGTGAATATTCATGAGCGGAGGCGGGGGGCTCCGGGCCCCGCTGGGGGGTCAGCGCCGCCACCGGGCCCGGCCCTGAGCAGGGCGGGGAGGCCTCGCGCACCTGGCGGCCTCGCGCGGCGGGCGGGAATGGAGGCAGAGCGGGGCGGCCCGGAGCCCGGAGAGGGAGAAGGGAGGTGAAGGGGAGGCGAAGAGAGATGGGGCAGGCGGGAAGACGACGAGGCTTCGGAGAGGGATGCAAAAAGCATGAGGGTAAGCACAGAGGTGGGGGCGAGAAGGAAGGAACAGGTCTGTGAAGAGAAAGCAACAGTGTAGTGAAGCTGAAGAAGAAATAGGAGACCTTGGAAAACTGAGGAGGAAAGAAAGCGTGGGAAGACAATGTGAGATCACAGAATCTCAGAAGGGTGAGGGTTGGAAGGGACTTCTGGAGAGCATCTCGTCCAACCCCCTGCTGCAGCAGGGTCACCTAGGGCAGGCTGCACACAGCCACCGCCAGGAAGCTCTTGGAGATTCCACCACCACAACTCCCACTGCAATTTTTTTTGAGGAAGTGGACAAATGAACAAGGAATAGATAAGACATCACCTGTTAGAGATGGAGACGGTGCGGGTGAAGCTCTGAGCAGCGCAGGAGGGTCATGAGGTTGGGCAGTGAAGGCAAGGAAAGCTTTGTGGTGGGGTCTCGGAAATTCTGCCCCGGTCAGACTTGTACTCAGACTGCTGTGGTCTCAGATGTTCTGGAAAGAAAGCACAGGCAAGCTAACTGTAAGATATTAACCACATACAAGCCGTGGGAGCTACAAAGTGTTACTGCAGGGTATACTATGCCCTGCAAAGTCTGCTCCCTGCTTCAGCCGTTGTCTGATTAGTGCTCCATTCCATAAATTGCTCATCCAAGCCCCCTTACTCTGGAAAGCAAAGACAGAATCACAACTCTAACATAGGCTTGTTAATCAACTCTGTGAGGGTTGTCATTCTGAAAGAGAACGAGCTCGGGCTGCTCTAATGAAACGGTAGGAGTGTTAGCTGAATAATGGGTGCCAAGAGCAAGACTAGGGTCCATCCTACACAACCCCTGGGACACTTACACAGGAGACATCACAATCATCGGGTAGAATCATTTGCGTTTGGGTCTTTATCATTATTCCTTTCCATCATCTTTATATGTATCACTAGAAGCATAATTCATAGAGCAAACTGCTTTGAGTAGATGGAATGAAAGATTCCCACCTCCTCCTTCCTACCACACACAGAGAAAAAGTGGGATGAGACACAGACACAAGAACTCAAGCCCTTTTCCAAGCCTAAGATATAACACATCTCCTTGAGAAGGAGGCTGGAAATACTGTTTGGTTTTTTTACCGTTACACTTCATCCACACAAAAAATTTTCAAGTTACATTGGTTGGGGAAAATTTATAATGCTGTTTTTGGTTGCTCATCTAATTAGTTATGGAATCTGCTTTCCTGGAATCTCTGTTATGAGCTGGGATAGAACAGACAAAGAAAAATTAGGGAAAATCAGAAGAAAAATAATTTGGCATACCAGACAGCTATGCACAGGAAAAGCAATTTCTGCAAGCATTTGTTCGTTTCTCATGTTTCTACAGAACAAAACTTTCTGATGAGGAATTCAGCTACTACAAGTCATTCCTGTTAGTCAGGAGGAAACTCCTCCACCCCCAAGGTGTTATATGTTCCAAAACATATAACATATTGCTGTGTACGCCCAGTAAGGGGTTCCTGCAAACAGCTCAGAAGCACTTTCAGTGTACGATACAAAGCCTGACCATGCTTCCCAGTACCCAGCTGGGAGTACACCACTACCTGTCCTGTGAAATCAGCCACGCACATCGCAGATGAGTTTTTGACAAGTGCACTGCTGTGCTGAGTGCCACAGCATCCCTCCCCTGGAAGCAAATATTAAAGATCGCACAGGGAGATTGGTTAACATGAATTACAGGTAAAATAAATAAATATACATAAATCCACATGGTCCCAGCCAAAATCGTCCCTGGTTTTAGCAGTCAGACTGACAAGGACTGCAAAGGCAAAGAAGGAACTTTAAAATCTGTAGGATTTTAGTCTGTTAATAATAATTTTAAAAAATAATTAGAAAAAAAAGCTATGTGGCAAGTGTAAAGAGAAGTCCCTAATGGAATATGCCCCTTTCTGAAAGGTGACATCCATGACCTATGGACTAACACATTGAAAACGTGCATGTATAATCACAGCATCAATTCAGAGGAGGGTATTTTCATACAATGAACTTGTAAGAATTTGAGGAAACTAAAATTGGAAAATACTGCTTTTCAGGTATTAACCTATTACTGAGAAGCCATAACACACCTGATTTGGTGGCGGTATCTACAAAGCAGGTTTGGATGCTGCAGGGGAAAACACATCTCTCGGCCAACTTCTAGTTTAAATAAACAAGACGAATAACAAAAATGAAAAGGGACAAACGTTACCCCATTCCACAGGCAGGGAGCTGAGCTACAAAAGATGAAAAGACTTAAAAGATAGAGAATATTATACTGGTGTCAGAATCCAAAACCAATTTTAGCTGTGGTACCGTAATCAAAACCTGTTCTCCTTTTTACCTGATTTGTATTTGTTTATTGACATAACAGCCTGGGTGTTCTACAGCTTTCTGGTGGTGTCTTACACAAGTGATGGATGTAGAGGGATAGAAATATTTACAAACAATAATGATAATTTAGCACTATGCAGAAATTTCAAGTAAATAATTGCCCTTAAGTTCTCCATTTTACGCTGCTTTGCAGCCAGGTGTCTATTAACTTCTACAGCCTTCACCAGGGTTTAAGGAAACAAGTTGAAAATCCTTAACTCATTTGACTCTGTCTGATCATTGTGCAATTGAAGGGGTGCATCTTTCAGTTTTTGCTTATATACGTTGGTGACAGAACCATTACAGTAGGGAAATGTATTATTTAGTCCCAAACAGGACGTTGCTGAAGGATTACCTCTGACCTCCATCCATTCACTTGTCTAGAACCACCACTTTGTTCTGACATGTTTTATTGGTCTGGTAAAATAGAAATGCTAAAACAAGGGGGAAAAGGTCATAGCTGTGCATTCACTGAGAATTATTGACATGGACCTGGCATCTGAGGCAGTCAATCAGAAAGATCCATTTGAGTCTAGAGATGTAAAGATTATTTTTATCATAATTTCCCCAGTGTGGATTCAAGATAGTGCTGGAGGAGGGGATTTTAACCCTGACAAAGAGAGCTTGCTGAAGAAATCTGGGTAGCTCCAAGGTCAGGGTCAATCCTACCTCATGATTATACAATATTTAGCTGGGATTTTTAAATGTCCTGATGGTCGCATTATCTGAATAAAAGTTAATAGCATACTGGTGAATATCAGTTTTTCTAAGTAAAAAAAGAAGAGAGAACTTAATAATATCCAGAAACAAAATGGCATCACGCAACAACATCAAAAATAAAGGGAATCATGAAAGAAGATTCTTACTCAACATCATAAGAGTCACTTTGTCATCCATACAAGAGATTTCAGTAGGTAAAGATAAATACACACAGGGGGTTTGTGCGTGCCACATGCAGCAGCAATGACACTGATGTAATTTATGCTTCTTTACAACGAGTTGTAACTAGGCCTATGACCTTCCTGATTATGTGCTCTTTTTGCTCCATGGGTTAAAACTCACCTTGAATGTTAAGAGGACCTGGACAGAATGATGGTGCTACTGCTACCACAGGTTCCATTTCCTCCTTAGAAGTTTGCAAGCATTTCTCTAGAGATTTATTCAGGTCAGGAGCTTTTAATAAGTAGAGTGGCCATCAAGTAGAACAGAACAAACAGCCTGAGAAATGAGTATAAATCTAAGCATTACTTTGCATATATGCTGCAACTGCTAATGTGTTAAACAAACAGAAGAAAATATATTTAAATTATTCATTCTTAATAAATGAACCATCTGAATAATAAATAAATGTGTTCAGTAATCACTGGGAAGTTTTTTAAACAACAGGATCTTTTGCAGCAGGAAGAATCACATGGAAGGTGGGGAAAGAACAGTATTTGTTTAAATAGCATTAAGAACCCAACCGAAGCCAAACAGCTCTAATGTTGGCAATTAACACTGCTGACAGTCTATTGCAGTGCCCCTCATAACTTGGGTATGATGGTGTAATTCCTATTTAAGAATGCAGATTGGAACTCTGAAAGGGGATGTAACCCTATATTGTCTAATCTGTGTAACAGAGAATGTGCAACTAGTTCTTCAGCTCTGAGACTTGGAGCCTTAACACTGAAACTCTCTGCTTTTAAACTCACTGCTTTTGTCAAGCACTTCAATTGCAAGAGAGGTTGATTCTGTTTTGGGCTCCGCAAGAGGCACATGCTTTTAACTGTCATTTCAAAAGCAGTATTTCTTTTGAATGTCTTATGAACCTTGCTTGGTTTTTATTGTGAGAGATCAGTAAATAAAAACGTTACATCTTAAGTTCATCTCACTTAATCCCATCAAAATAGCCCTTTGATGGACACCAGATGGATACAAGACTTGTGGCTGGCAGAAAATAAAGATGGGAATTTGGTGAGACATATGATTCAGATCTGCACTAATGTCCTATTATAATCACGCTCCTGCATGTTATATAATCCATCCCAAAGCACAAGTTTCGACACGACGTTCTCTTTGACAATCCTGCAGTACTTTCTGCAAGAGAAGGGATTTTCTGCCCAAATTCCTTCCTGGTGGCTTAGCTAGCACCTACTTAACTTCCCCATAAAATAGCAGCTGGAGATTGTACTCTACTTGTTCACAGACACAATGATTCTATGCACAACAGGGTGTTGAATCTCTAAAATGATAAAGAAAGCAACACTCTTCAGGTAATCAGCTGATGGAATCCACAGTGGACTGCTTGACTGGATTTGTTTTAGCTTTTTTATTGTTTTCTTTTCAAGGAAAATAAGATTCTCACTCTATTTTAATATTTACCAACAAGATAACACCTGCTACGTGGTTGCCGTTTCATTTTCAGTGGTGCACTGAATTACAGAGTACTGTTATCCTTCTTTTGTGCTATCAGGTTTGGATCTTTCATTAAGACATTATTTCATGTAATTACATTAGAACTCAGAAGCAGAGATCATGGGGTTTTTTTCATAGCATTAATGAGATTGTCAGCAGAGTACAAAGAAATTAGCAAACCTGTTGCAAATTTTTAATGAATGTTTCAACCTTGACTTTAGATCTAAATTAGGAAAAATATTGTTAGAGTTGAAAATTAACACATGTGAATAAGTATTTTGCCTATAGCCAAGACATAATTTCAGCAAACTTAAGCTAGGTACATAGAGAGTAATTTATTATTTTTTTTTTCTTCGTTTTGTGAAGTCTGGCTTTGAATTAGCTTTTGATAACTTTATTCCAAAGGGGTCAAAAGCAGTAGGTGGAAGCCACCATTAAGTGTTCTGTTTCAGATTCTGGCTATCCAGAGAGGGGTTAATGCCTCCAGCAGAACCACAGCTCAAGCTTCCCACCTCTATTCACCAGAAATTATTTCCTCTTTTAAAAGTGGAAGCAATGGAAACTTGTATTTACAATTAAACTCTTGGTTGTTGTTTTCAGGTAAGCTGCTATGTTTTTACCTTTGGGCTTTTTTTCCTTTCACCTTATTTTATTCTTTTGAGAAAGATTTCATTTAATGAATCATAAAGAGATCCACAATACCTCGGATTCTCCCCTATTTCTTTTGTGAGAGTGTTATCAGTATCATTCCTGCTATTAAAATGGCAACAACCCTTCTCACCTGTCCTGTTCTGCATTAGCTATTGAGCCCCAGAAGCAACAAACCACTTCTTATTTGGCTACTAGTAAGACACTGGATGAGCAAAGCTGTCACAGTGAGCCACAGAACGTAAATCAGAGAGCGCAGTCGTACCCCATTAGAAAGGTGACAGATCAGCATCTGCACTGGGGCTTGCATCAAACAGAAAATGAAAAGTTAATGTAGGGTGCCCAGCACAAGTGTATAATGCTCTCTTCGGATTATTAGATCATGATATTGGTGCTGCTGTACAAGCCGTTGAACCAGGGCCTTTCTTTGTGCCCATTTCTTTTATACTCGCAGAGGCAAACCCGTAGTCTACTATGTCAGGTCTTCATGGGACAGGCTTCACGCTTGCTGAACTTGAATAAAATTTAGATCATTTCCAGAGATCCAGAGGAAATGAGAACATCAATATGCCACCAGAACTACAGTAGTCCTGGTGGCAAATGCCATCACCTGAAGCAAATTCTTTAACTCTTTCAAAGTGTATAATTTCTTCCCTAAGATTCCTCCTTCCTCATATTACCTGCCTTCAGACCAGCTCATCTTCTGCTAAGTTCCATCTCACAGTACAGACATTCTGTAAACAGCATGGTAAAGTTACCAGCATCAACTGCTACCCCAATTGCTAGGTTTATACTCCATGTTAATTTATTATCTTCTCCTTTCAGCTGTGTATAGACTTTAGGGAAGATGCGAATCCATGCAGGGACATGAACACGGCTATTTGCCAGCGTGGAAAAGCAGTAAACACTCAAGGTGACCTTTGAAGCCCTACTAAAAATGCAATTTGACAAAATTTTAACAGTAAAGAGGAAAAATTACAGTATTTCTATCCATCCTGAGTGGCCTTTCTGGGGCTATTCCAGCTCTCATCAGCCCGCATAACAGAATTTCTGTAGGATCTTTTTTCATGCCCTTTGCCTTTTTTTAGGACTTTTTCAGTTCTGATGCCTTTTCATCTGGTTCTAGAACTTATAAGCAAACATCTAGTTTATCTTATTCACCCTCAATATTTGCCGTATTACTTTTTCAATTAATCAATACTTGCTGTTCCTACCTTCTTCTAGTTTCTGTATATTTTCTTAATACCTCCTGAAGTTTGAGAACAAAGCATCAGCCCCTACAGTAGTGCAAACTAGCCTAAAATCAATGAGGCTTTCCCAGTACGCTTAACAAACATGAGTCGTCCCAAACTAACGCTTAAATAGCTTCTATTTATTTGTCAAATCCTGGGCACAGCTTCTCCTTACCAATTCCCACTCTTCAAAATGACAGAAGCAGCACACCTTTGCAGGAGAAGGATATTCTAACGCAAAAATGCATTCAAACTTGGAATAGCTACAGGGCTATTAACATCCTTCTAACTGCTGCCTGTCCTGTAGTTTAATTATCAGCTTATTATACCATATTGAATGTTAAAAAAATGATTATGCAGAAAAAGATTTTCAGTCACTATAAAATTTCCTCCTTGGGCTAAATTTGAACCAGTTACTTTCAGTAGCTGTTCTTCATTTCTTTGATTGATGATAATTTCCCACCTTTTTCTCCACGTCTGATTTTTCTTGATTATAATAATATAATCTTACAAGAAAACAAAATAGATGGCTTTATAACGCAAATGTCTTGATAGCAAGTATTTTAGATTTAATTCTGTTCAATTTGATCTGCCAAGAGCTCTTGCATTTTGGCTGATCATTTAACAAGACCTGGTATTTATAGGAGCTAATCATTTTAGGAGGAACACAGGTAGGAAGTGCCATCCAGAGACACATGGAGCTCTAGGTATACTGGGAATTGAGAAGAACCTGAGCGCTGCAAGTCATAGCATTTGGGGTTTTTTTTCCCCCATTATGGGAAAGAAGGTAATGCAATTATCTTAATGCAATTTATTTTTTTCTTTTCTTTAAAGACCAGCACAGATAATATGTCTGCATCACAGGAAATCAAAGTACCTGGATACTCTTTCCCAGCAGTACTTTGCATTATGCAGTTGTATAGTTCATTACTTGTACTGTTCTAGCTGTACTAGTTTCCTTTGCAGTAACTGAAGTCTCATGTGTTGAAGAGAAACTACAGTGATTTTTGTGGTTCTAAACGCAGTGACCATATTACACACAGACAAATGAAAACACTGATTGTAAAGAAGTCAGAAAAGCTGTTACTGAAATACAACGTTTCCAAAGGTGATAAATAATGGAAAAATTGCATCAGAGAGATTCAAGGCTGAAATGCATCCACACAGCTATCCACATGAATCTCTGAGTTTCAACTTTAACAAAATTCAGCGGAAGCCGAACGAATGAATTGCAGCCAAGCCCTTCTGAAAAATAAGCCCAGAGTGACTTCAGAGAGGAATCCCATATACAGGGCAGAGATAGCAGATTCATCATGCCAGGAGCCAAGATGAATTCTTAAAAATATAACCTTATGAACCTGGTTTCCTAAAATAAAGGAAATAAAATGACCAAAGAGTTCAAATCCTAGAACAATTCCAAAGGCAGTGCTATCTCTTCAGCATAGATTTAGATGAAACAATATTTTCCTCACGCACAGGAATCTATAAGACAGCCAAGGACAAATAAAATACTACTTTAGTCAGAGAAGAGATCTTCAAATCCACAGTGTTCATACTGTTGCTTGATAACTGAAACAGTAGCTATTGCAATATTCCACTTATTTATGTCCTGGGTCTCCATAAAGGCTTAGGGTTTCCAGAAGGACTCATCTTTTAACTGGGAAAGTGACAAATACTGTAATTGCTCTCAATTTCCCCACATGATAGTATGCAGTGTGTGTATCTGTAGCATATAAATACAACTTGAGCAAGGAACTCTCACACACACAAAGTGTTTTGGGGCCAAACACCTCAAAGGAGAGGCAGAAATGATTCTGTGAGGGAAATTAAAAGTGTACCCCAAGACTATCCTGCCTTGTTGACCGATGTTAGGTGACACGTGAGGTGATTGATACCAAGAGGTGACAGTAACTTGGAAAAATAGTTCATTGAACTGCAATGCATCCTGACAACCCCATTGTTTATCACGCTCTTCAGTGCCAAAAAAAAGTTTATGACCTGCTGCTTGGATGAGGTTACAGGACTTATCACACCCTTTTCATCCACCCACTTTCTGGCAACACCAGACAGAACTCTAGATTAAGCATGTTTACTTTTTCTATAGCATATCATTAACGAAAAAGCTCTGGTTTGGAAAATTACATTTTGCTACACTTACACAGAGTGCTGGGCTTCCAAGTAATTGAGGATTGACTATTTTGAGGATGGTAAACTTCAGCAAAGCTTGTGGCAGGGAATGGATTGAAAATGAACGTATTAGCCCACTAAGTGACTCAAGAACTACAACAAACGGACTAACAAAATAGGAAGGAAAAAAAGCAGAGCTCTATTCGCAGAGAGCTGCATTTTCTTACTACCTCATTAGAGTCTTGCTGCAGAGACTGCTAATTTCCCAGTGAAATTTCTCATCACCATAAACAGTAGGCAAGTATTGTTTAGCAGTTGCCCAACAAATGATTGGCATTTGCGTTTCATCTGTCACTGGCAATGACAAAGTGGCTTCTGTGTTTTAGTAACTTAGCAGTTTGCAAAGGCTGCAATTTAGTTGTGATCATTTGAAAAACTGTTACTGTCATACAAAAAAAAATATCACTCTCTAAAAGATCCTAGAATTCAATAGCTACCAATTCACAGATAAAGCAAAACATAGTAAAATACCCAAACAATTAAGCAATGTGAAATTGTTTCGGATGCCCATGGACCAAGACAGAATGGCCTGTATCTTGAGTAGGTTAAAACTGCCTGCTAATCAATAGAAATAGCTGCTTTTCCTAAATTTATTTCTTTTCAATAACTACATCAATATTTTCCCCGATTTGATTGGAGGTTTGCAACGTTAATAACGCTCCTGGTATCCTGAACGTAAGAAGAGTGCAATTGCATCATGAAAGGAAAAGCAAACCTCACAGTCCCTGTTCCAAGAGGGCCACCAGCTCCTTCCTATCATCGTGGCTCTTCCCACAGCAGCCTCCAGAGCAGCCACAGGACCCCATCAGGCAGTAGCTATATGACTAAGCAGAATCATCACCTCCACGACTTCTAGGGAGGGTAAGTGGAAAAGGATGACAATGCATCTGAGCCATGGAAGTGTCCCATTTACTCAAGTTCTGGCGCAACAGAAGGAATTGTGATCTGGGAGAGGTAGGAACCTGCTTTCCATACAGCTACTGGAACATTTCAGTGCTTGAGAGCTACTCTGTGGTGGGGCAGGCAGGTATGGAGACAGATGTTGGCTGCCCACAGATTACATCAGTTTCATTTGGACTCACTGATACACAACATCAGACAAAACACCTCTCACAAGCCTGTTACTTAAAGTAAATGACATCACATCACATTATGCCAAGTAAATGGATTGATTGATTGATTAGAACATTCAAAACAAGCTTTCTGTTTCTCAGCTATTCCCACCTTATTAAATCAATCAAAATAAGTGTGATTTTATTGTATACTAAACCACATCAAAAGTTTGCTCTAAGTTTTTTCCTTTCCCCCCCCCCCCCCTAATTTTAAGAGCAGGATAAGCAGCAAACTACAAAATAAAATCATTAAAACAAAAGATTTTGGTGAAAGATTGCTAAGAATGAAGATGTGCATTTATGTACAATTGCAGAGTAGAAGAACTGGATTCCTGTCAAGTGATGTTAAAGCAGGGATGTGGTCCATGTTCACCCCTAGTGCACTCCAGCTCTCAGGACTCCAGCAGGACCTCCTCCTTGGTTGGGGAGTTTGCACTTGTACTTCTTTCCTTACATGCCCACTAAAGAGTTCATCACCCTCGATGTACAAGGTGCTGTCAAGTATTGATCTGATATGTTTGCTTGGGTTTGTATCTTTGCTCTAGCACAGCAATTTAGTAATCCTATGGTCACAAGCACTTCTGCATTCTCTAGAACTTAAATACTGTCCAAGCACCTGAACATTTTAAATGTGTATATTTGAAGATCACATTCTGCAAACCTCTGAGTGATTAAAACAATTTGCAAATGTTTGCAGGAGTTAAAGTCAATTGGAATTAAATTTTAAACCAAAATGAATAATGGTAGAAGAATTTTTTATAGTGGCTATCCAGCTTTTCCCTTTTGCCTTCGTGAATATCAACAAGGTAGCATGGAGGCAAGAAGTTTGCTACCAATTTAGTGTTATATATTTTTATGTCCTAAATAAATGCAAAAGGGGTTTGCATGTTTTTCAGTGTATTTGCAGAAGAAATTAATCTCTTGGGGAAAAACAAAATAAACAAAAAAACCACCACAAGCTGAATTAATTACGAACAAAAGATATTCTTGTTAAAAACCAGCAAAGGTTGCAGTAACGAGGATTACAGTGGCCTTTGTTTCAGAAATTATATGCAAGTCACTGTCTTGTTTCTATCTGTATCTTGTCATACAAATTACTCTTTGACAGAGAGCAGATATCTCACCAAAAACCATTATAAAAACATAATTACTACTTCTGCATCATTAATCTGAAACAGCAGTATGCTTCTGCACAAACAGGTTAGGAAGTTCTGTCCCTCCGTGGCCTCCCAGGTATACAATAAAACTGTTAATTAACAGAACAGAGACCTATATAAAGCCTATATAGTTCTGTACTCTCCATGAAAAAAAGACTCAGGGCCAGATTGTAATTCTGGCCATGTTATCACTTCTCTGGAAACTTCTCAGACCGTAAGGTATCCTGCAGCAGTATCCTGTGCTGGGTGTCATCATCCATTCCCTGATCAACTGTCTCTTCCTTTGTTCCTCAGGCTCACAGAGAAATGGGAACCAAGGCAAGACCTTCCCTCATCACCACACTGTCTTATGCTACTTGGGACAGTCTCCCAGGACTGTGTTTTTGCATAAATGCTTTCCAAGGAAGATTAAATGCAGCTTTCTCCCCCACTCTTTGATGCTATTTCCCCCCCACCTTTTAAAAATTTTCTTTTGTTTTTACATATTTCTGTCCTCCAGAATCTTCATATTATGAAATGACAAGAAGTCGTACACAAAACTGATGTGATCAATCTTGAATGTGTGGTAATCACTGACTTGTAAATAGAGCATCCTGTCAACATTTTATAGTTGTGCCTTTGCAGATTAGCACACACCTTAAAAAGGCATCTGATGAAGCAGCACATGATGAGACAACTTTTGGGGATGGCAAGGTAGAAGGGAATGAGAGGAAAAAATTATGAGAACTGCAGCCAAGGAGATCAGAGATGAGGATATTTTGCAACTCTTATTCATCTTTCCAGATCAAAGGCAGCTTTACATACGAAAAAACGACAAAATCTGACCCTGAAGAGAGTAACAGTATTTTAAGTGTAGAAAATAAACAAGAAGATGTAATGTTGAATGTTGCCAGAGTCTACAAATACATTTTTTCTCACTCTGTGGAAAAGTTGCTGTTCTGCTGTTGCTACTAAATAGTCTATAAACACCTACAGTGCATCACTAGGAAATCTTCTGCTATGATATCTGGGATGCAAGGCATAAGAAAAAGCACCAGAAGATGCCCAGATCTTGCACAACCACCGTTAGCAGAAATGAGAGCTCTAAAACAATAACAATAAAGGAAAAAACCTGAGGTAATCTGAGAATTATTGGGCATTCTTGCTAAGCAGCGACGCTGATTTCACCGAGGCCAGTTTCCTGCAGAATGTGTGATAGCTCAACTGCGATGAGAAAAGGAAGCGCGATTAACTTGTTGGGCTACCACAGGAGAAAGAAAATGAGCCTGGTTAGATTACACCAACAATAATTACAGCTTTCACATTATAAAGTATATTTTATATAATTAAGTATTGATTATTTAAGGCTTCTGAGGAAAAAAAGTGTTAACTTGTTTTTCCTGTGAGAAAATTTACCGATTTCTTAGATTTCTAATTCCCATAGTGCCACCTAACAATGGGAACAGCAGGACAGGAAAAAAATGGTGTCATTCCACCCCCCAGTTAAAATCCTGGGTTTGCTGTCCAATTGCTAGCATAAAAACTACAATATTTCATCCAAGATCTTTACTTACTGGCCTGATAAAATAAGAGCTCAACTGTAACATAAATATTTGATCTGTAGAAGTCATTCATTACAGCATTATATGTAGTTACCAAAAACATTTAAAAGACAACAGAGGGCTCATTTGAGACTTTTAGAATCCATAGGTTTTGCCTTAAAACCAAATACCCAAAGGCCTGGAGCAAAAGTTTCAGTAAGTTCAATGAGGCCAAAAAAATCAAATCTCTAATCCACTTTGAATTAAATCACGTATGTCAAATAAAGAACTAAGTCCAAACCTTGTTTTTCAAAAGCACTTTCCATGGTTTTGTTCAGGTTTTGTCTTGGGGGTTTTTTGTTGTTTGTTTTTTTGTTGTTAGTTATGGTGGTGGGATTTATTTGCAGGTTTTTAATTTGTTGGTGGGGGTTTTTTTAATTCAATTTATTCTGCAAGTCAAAAGCAAGAGTCATAATGCTTACTGGACAAAAGCAGTGAGTTGTCCTGTTCTAAGACACCTTGTCACGAGTCATTTATAACCACTTCCTTTGCCATGCAAAGGCTCAGCAGCCCTCACCAGTCCAGGCACTGCGAGTAGTGGATCTCAATGGTCTCATCAATGCTCCTAATTAAAATAGGTTCAGGAAAGGAACTCGGGCACTGGCCAGCTGGTCAGCCATTTGCTCCACTGCTTGCTTGCTCCCAAGCCCCTCGCTGGCTTGTGCCAAGCCGTAGTTTCCCAAACTGCAAGGGCACAATCCGGAGAGCAGCTTGTGCCAGGGACCATTCCCACGGACAGCGGGGAGGGCAGCTACACGGAGAGCAGAGGAGAGGCAAAGCCAACGGCACCGTGGAAACCACCGATCTGCTTCAGAAACAATCATGTCCTATTTGTCCTAGACATATCTTGACTACTTGCTTTTCTAAAAGAAAAGATTGTATTATATACTGTTATCCTCTGGCATACACCACCTTAAAAGATTTGTCGTTTTGGGTTTTTTCTCCCCTATTTCCTCTGAGCTACTAAAGAAAGCTTTGCTAGCTTAAGTGTTTACTACTCCCACTGCAGCTAACAAATGTCTCTGTTCTCTTTTCCTTTTGTCTGTTGCTTGTACAGCTGCTTTTATTGTAAGTGGTACATTCCTCTAAATATACTACAACTCAGAGAGCACGGATGTTTTACAAAGCTAATTACTATATATGTAACAAATTAATGATTTCAAGGCACGTAAAATTGGTAATTCACCAAGAAGTAAGAAAGAATTAGAAAACTAATATATGAAATAGATCTGTAAATGCTACCCCATTACTGAGAGGCAAAAATGTGGATATGTCAGCAGAGAGGCTGCCAATAAAGTCATTGTGAACCTGGGGTGCATTTAAAAAAGATAAAGTCATATTCAAGTCAATTGTTTCTCCTCATTTGAACAGTCTTTACATTAAAAACACTGCCTACGTTCCAAGTTAGTCAGAAAAAAAGATAAAAAGAAAGACCATCAAGAACATAAATGAGCTTGAAGAACAAGAAGAAAACCTAAATTGTCCTTACAAAAATCCAGCAAAGATCCAGGAAAGCCTGAAAAACCACTCACCACACTACAGCTGAGGTAGAAGGCAGACAGACTGGAGAGACACTCCCTATCAGCAGGGCCTACTCAGAAAATTTGAATGAGGAACCTGTTGTAGCTAATTGACTAAAGCAAAATAAGCCACACATTCAAAGATGGAGGAATTTGGAAGAAAATCCTCATCAATCTCTTGTCCTTCCTGACTGCTCTCATAGAGCCTGTAAGGATGAGAGGAATCTCAACCATACTATTTATTAATTATACCAAGGCAGCTTCTACTGAAGGATTTTGAAGCAACTTGTCAAACATTTAATTAAGTCTCACAGTTAGCCTCTCTTCAAAAAAAAGGTGTTAGTGGCTTTTTACTGAAGATTTTTCAATAATAAGAGGTTTCGGTGCCCTAGTAAGATCACACAGCAAAATCATGATGACACTGAAAAGCTCTCCAAAGGCAGAGGAGCAGAAGAGGAGAGCCACACCAGTACCGCTGTCTTTGCACCACTGAGAGCACTGTTGCCAGAAAGCTTCTCCCTCAGAAACCATCCCAACTACTACAGTGACAGTCTCTTTCTTGTAGAAAGTAGTATCATGCAGAAATGGTGTGTTTGGACATCAAGAAATATTTCTTCCCCAAAACAGTTGTCAAGGGCCGGCCCAGGCTGCCCAGGCCAGTGGTGGAGTCCCCATCCCTGGAGGGGTTTTACAGCTGTGTAGAGGTGGTGCTGAGGGACACGAGTGAGTGGTGACCTGGCAGTACTGTGTCTATGGTTGGCCTCTATGTTCTTAAAGATCTCTTCCAGCCAAAACAATTCTATGTACTGTGAAGTACAAAATCCCTCTATGCTTCTCTGGTTGACACGGCTCACACTATCCTTCGATGGGGGGTTAAGGGGAAGGTAGCACCTCTGTGGAATGTTCTAGTGATGCTGTTTCTAGCACGCTCGTGTGCACTAGTACCTGTGTCTGTGCCTTGGAAAAACTGCAGAGGGATTATGAAAAAGCTATAAGAATGTCTAGAGACTAGAAAAATATGTCTTGCACAGACCAAGTATGAAGTTCAATCTATTCATTTTGTTAAAACCCATTAAAGTAAGTCAGGAACCAGTTAAGACAAAGATAAGCAAAATTATAAGGCCATTTACTTGAGCAGACAAAATGAGAAAAACGGCCAAAAGCTGACACCAGAAATTTACAAAAAAACCAAGAAACCAACCAACCAAACAAAAAGAAACCCAAGAAATAATTAGCTATTGGAACAGATAACCAAGAAAACTGACAAATTTGTCAACAGCTAACACCTTACTGTGAGACCAGCTACAAGTCAAAAAAAGAGAGAAGCCTACTGGCAGCTGAGCGTAGCAGCTAGGCCAGCTCAACGATCAGAACCACTCTGTGTGACCTTAAAGTCACTGAATCACTACGAAGCACATGGCTTCCCTGCAGATGCTTCCCCATAATGAAAATGTTAAGCTGGTTAAGTTAGGAAGGTCAGACCTTCCTGCTTTTTCAAAAGTATCTTTAAAGACATGAGGAGAGGCTTCCCATTAGGGAAAAGATGGAAATTCCTGGTTGCTCTAGGAGTCCTTCATCTGTTTCCACAATCAGTTATTTTTCTTTTTTTTTTTTTTTTTTAAAGTCATTAAGTAGAATTAATCCCTTGGTCATTTTATTAGTCACCCTTCTTAGCTTTCAGATTCAACAAGAAGAGTATAAACGTGAGTCCACACTGCAAAGAACTACCTGCACCATCTGTGAATAGGAAAGGTTGGTAAATAATAACTGAGGGACCCGAGTTTTCAGTGAAAGCCATATGGTCACTGAGGAAAACCATGGTCTGAACCTGCTACTGTGTAACCATCCCCAGTAGGGCAGGGGTAGGTAAATAGACAAACTAGATTATGAGCAATCTATTTTTTCTCTCTCTCTTTTTCTTTATTTTTATTTTTGTGATCTTCTGGTTCAACACTTTGTGGTTTGTTTCCTGTTATTTTGGGGGTTTTTTTGAAGGCAGGTTTGGGCAGTTTTCCTCACAAGAGCAGTTTCAGGTTTGCCAGCAGTGTGGGCAGAACAACTTCATTTTGTGCACATCCTCAGTGGTAGCAGAAGTCACTTGTGCTGCCACCAGAGAGGAGACACCACTGCCAGTGCCAACAGCAGCCGTTCCCCTGCCTGCCCTGGGCAGCTGGTACCGCTTGGCACTCTGCTTTCCCAGAGCAGAGCCAGGGCAGCCCTGCCATGCCCAGGCAGGGGCTCGGGCAGGACTTGGAGCTCAAAGGGCAAAACCAAGGGCAGTGCTTTGCTCTCCTCCAGCTGGGTCCTCCCTCCCACCACAGCAGCGTTCAGGTTGCTGTTTTCCTCCCCCCTGGCAGGTTGCTGCTAAGCAAACAGTATCTGTTTCCACTAAAATCGCTATGAGCTCCTATTGATATCAGGAGAAGATACAGCATGACTTCAGAAAACGCAAGGGGGAGGGGAAGAAGAAAAGAATTGCTATTTATGCCATTTTCAGCAAGTGTTTGGTAAGATTTGATTTGGTAATCTCCCCCGGCCCATGAAAAGGGACAGTCCTCCTCAGCTAGATAACTCTCCTGGGTACACAGAGACGTATGTGGTGGCCTCACAGGTACAAAAAACAGGAAATTAAAGGAAGGGGATAAATAGAAAATCTGAAAACAGGTTAAAACATAGGTAAACACTGAACATACTCCATTTTGTTACGCCCCAATTTCTCTGCATAAAAATGTAAAAATAATATAAGGATTACCTAACAAAAGCTAAAGAGTCACTTTAGTCAGGGCTTTGACAAAAAACTACATAGAGATTTAAATTTCATGTTATCTTGTCCATGTGGCAATATCAGACTTTTATGCTGCAGGGATGTCAGGAGCACACATTAATAATTCACTCATTTTTATTCTCTCTGCTTTAATTTTGGTTAATATGACAATCCAGAAGTCAATTTTCTTTGAAACAAAATACAGGTATTACAAATCTAAGATGATTGCAAAGGAATATCCTTAAGCCAAGCTACATGAAATCATTTAAATGTTTTCTTTCCATTTCCCATTTCTGAACTAATCTATTTCAAAATTATCTTGAGAAGAAAGAATAACTGTAATTTATTTGTATTCCTGTCAAATGCACAGTATACAGGTGATGCTGCCCAGGAACTTAAGTCTGGAAGAGTGAAGTGTGGAAGACTTGGCACATTCTAACTGTAACGCAAGCATTACATTGAGCCCTTGGGAACTGTCTCATGGCACAAAAATAATTTTCTTTCAAAGCAGAGGATTATGTAGTTATTCCTTGCTTCAAAAACTGGTCAGAAACTGTCTTCAATATGTGACAACAGCAACACAGCAAGTGACTGTTGGTATCAAACAGCTGGGTGTGGTACCATCAGGATGGCACAGGGGTTCTCTCAGAAATGCAGAGATGAGAGGATTTTCAGTAACGCAGAAGCACGTGGTCTGAAGCATGAATGACCTGGGAGCTCATCATGATAGAGTTATAAGGTAGGTACTGAGACCAGGGTTATAAAGTAGATGACTAAAG
The DNA here is from genome assembly GCA_025331215.1 of Actenoides lindsayi. Classification (NCBI taxonomy): domain Eukaryota; kingdom Metazoa; phylum Chordata; class Aves; order Coraciiformes; family Alcedinidae; genus Actenoides; species Actenoides lindsayi. The sequence goes on from WTSP01002232.1 coordinate 44,532, forward strand.
GTGGATGGAGAGCTCTAAAAACCTCTACAAATTTGGTCCTAAACCATTCTGAGTACTTTCCTTTAACTTCAGTTCCCAGTGCAAGAACAGCTTGTGTGTAAGTCCAACTCCTGTACGGGAGGAAAGAACTCAGACCACCCTCTGAACTTCCATGCTGATGTCCCCCAAAGTCTTAACTCATTGCTTTCAAGGAAAATTATTTTCTCAACCTATGCATTATTATGACAAGAGCTGGAGGAAATCCCTGCAAGGTCCACTGAAGGAGGAGGCAGAAGGTACACGCACTCAGTTCCTATAATCTGCACCCAACTCCATTTATTTTGGCTTCACCTGGATGAAACACAGCAGGAAGATGGAAGCCTTCATTTGGCCACTTCAAAATAAAGAATAAAAAAGACAACTTCGTTATCTAAGAATAATGAAACTGCTATTGCCAGGATGCATAACAAACTGGCCCGGGCTGCGCAGAAAGGTTGTGGAGTCTCCTCTGGAATGATGCCAAACCCACCTGGACAACATGATCCTGGGTCCCCTGCTCTGGGTGACCCTGCTGGAGCTGGGGGATTGGATGAGATGATCTCGAGAGGTCCCTTCCAACCCCCACCATTCTGTGATAGTCTGACAGCTTTCATTCACAGAGCTTTTATACTTATGATGTCCCTGGACTGCTGGCTCTTGGGCTGCATGACTGCCTGGGAACACTTATTGCTCCAAATAATATACAAATCCCATCTTGGGACACCTCCAAGACAAGGAAGTTTTGGTTAAAAGATCAGGATGAAAAAGAAACACTAACAAAGAAGATCATTCTACTCAGAAGAATAAATTAAAATGAAATGAATGCTGTTAAGTCCAGACTTCAACAGCAAACTTGAACTCCTTGTATTTCCAGACGTTATTTTTTATTTAAAAGGACATTTGCCTTAAATAAACGTGTGAAATTTAAAAAATATTGCTGCAAAGTGCACCAGTGGTGTTTTGAGTAGTGACTATCATATCAGTTCTGGGACTTTCCACTTTGCTCTTCATATCACATCCTCAGGCAACATTTTCTGTAAGTGACAAAGGAAGACCTCAATATTTTTCCATGGGTGACAAAGATGAGAATTTCGTTTCTTACTCTTTTCCTCACCCTTTCCAAACAAGAAAGTAGAACTTCAGTTGTTCCTGAGAACACAGGATGAAGACAACTCCAGAGTTCCTATCCCACATGTCTGCATGGTGGCTCACCATATGGAATGGCACATCCTGAGGTAGCAGCACCTGACCCAGGCGAGTCAAGAGCACTCCACCTCCATGGAACAACATTCATCCTGGATGTGGAGAGAAGTGCCACATGCTGGACACCAGACTAGTAGAAGGCATCACTGGAGTCTATTAGGGAGCATTGTCACAACTGCTTCTATGAACACTTCTGGGTTTAATATTTAGATGTATACAGCACTTTTTTATGACTGTTTTGGATATGAAAGTCATTTTAAAGCTGTCTTTTTCTTCCCCAGGACACTTCACATCTAAGGTCCCAACAACCACTGGGGATCCCACATGCTACATCACAGTGGAATCCCACTCAACCCTTTTGACTAGGCTGGTCTAGAGACACACTTCGATTATATAGGCAAAACTCCATTAAATCAATGAGGAATTTTGCTTACAAAAAGGACAAGGGACCCCACCTTGAGACCAAAAGCAAATATAATCTTCCCTTTTCCCAGTGCTGGGCTGGTGACTGACAATGCAAGAGTCCTCACCTTCCCTAAAAACATCCTACAGACTCCAAGATTTAACTTTCCTGAGTTTCCCTTTAGAAGCTGTGGTGTCCATTCTAACCTCATTGACCCCCATTGAAACTCCAATAAAGACAATCCCTCCTGTAGTCATTATTAAAAAATAATGATTTGCATTCAAGCCTCTTAAGACTCTCCATATTTTGCTTCGTACTATGAAACTACTACTGGAAAGAAGAGTTGGATACATTGAAATATAAAAATAAATAATCAGAGGGATTTTTCCCTTTTCACAGCAACTAATGTTACCTGTCACAGAAGACTTGGAAAAGGTAACCCACTTTCAAAATACAGGAAAGGAAAATTACTTGAAGGAGATGAAAACCTTTTTGATATCAGACACAAAAATGACTAATATGCAGAGGGGTTTCCAGCTGAGGTTTAAAATTGATGCACAATTCCTTATGCCCCCAGGTATTCGCACAAACTGATAAAAGCCAGCTCTCCACGAGCACCAAAATCCATTACTCTGAGCGTGCAGAGCAGAGGAAGCAGGAGTCTAACCAATTTGTCAAAATAATTTTCAAGTTTAATTTTTTCATGATTTATAATAATCATGGCCATTTCAAGCAGTGTGATAAATCTGCAGATGTGTACATCTCTGAATCCAAAGAGCAAAACGCCATAGGTTGTAAATGGTAAGCATCGGGGGGGGAGAAAATGTTTGAACAGAAATACAAATCTTCCTTAATAAAAATAGTGATTCCTATAGTCAAGAATATTGAACAGCTTAAATTATAACACACCATTCTTATTTATTAGCTCCAAATGCTCCAGCTTTCTGGGTTAAAGTTTTGCTAGCATTCTACTTCGTGGAAAGTTTCAACAAAAACTGTTCACTGTTTTACCCAAATGAGATTTGAACTAAATAGGTTGTTTTCTGCATTTTGAAATGTTCTCGTGGCTACTTTTTTAAGAGTCTCTAGAACATCTCTGCTTTGGAAGTACCTGGAAAGGGTCTGGAGGTCTAGTTCTCTGTACTTTCCGCACTCGTTATCACAGCATTTCAAAGATGTTGCCTCCTCTTTCCAGCATGAGGACTGCTGTGGTCAGTACACAGAACGTGAGAGCAGGGACCCATCACTCCTGTGCTCCCCAGTCTTCCCCCTCCACTGGTAAGAAGAAAAAGGAGGCAAATCCTGATGAGAATTGGAAGTGCTAGGGAACTGGCTGGGAACAGAGGCTAAGGGGTGGTTGCGATCCAAAGAAAGCTTCAGTGACTGCTAATGGCATGTTGGTATTGGAAAAGAAAGATACCAGATAGAATGTAATTAAAAACTATAATATATAGGAAACTAAACTCATTACAGGCAAACTTAATTCCACCATGTGTGAGCTTATTAACATTATTAACATTTGACTTGGAGCAGAGCATGATGGGTACACGTGGGAGCAAAAGGAAAAGAAAAGGAGCACAACATAAAGGAAAGATATAATTATTATTTATTAATCCATAGATTGTCTGTAAAGTTGCTAAGCACTGTAAAGACTCAGAGTAAGTGGCAATTCCTGCCTAAGTGTTCAAGAATCTAAGAACACATCACAAGGAAAGATGTAAGAGGCAAAGCACTTAGTTCAAAGCTCCCCATCTAAGGCAGCAGCAAAGGAGTACTTTGGTTTGCTTTATGGGCAATAAATAGCACAAAGCCCTAGAAGATACAGTAGGACTGACAAGACCATGCAATCCTCGGCGGCCAGGACACGCAGCTAATGAAACACATCGGCTCATTGCCTCCCCAGCTCCTCTGCTCCGCAGTGTTCCCCTGCACCTGAGTGTTCTTGGTTGAAAAAGGAAAAAGATGAAGTAATAAATCACAGCTAGAAGTGTAACGAGTTTGGCACATTCTATATATTAATTCATGCAAAGCTTTTACAGAACTACCTAAGTACCTAAAGAAATGAGCAAGCAGCATCTGCAAATTAATATTTCTTTTGCTGCAGAACATTAAGTGGTGCTTTCCAAAGGCAATAAGTCAGGAAGGGGCATGATGCACGAAGAACACGAAGAATTTAGTCTCCTACCACCTCAAATGAAAAGGCCTCTCTGACCGCAGGTCTTCTTTACCCAAAATAGCAACTAGAAAGCAAAACCAAAGATAACATTTGATGATCCTGATCCTACCTCCACGGGAGAAAAAAGCAATCTTGGCTACTACACCTCTGAAGGGTGCAGAGCTGCACTTCCCTTTCCTGCTCTTCATTCATATTCCATCACCTGAGGTGTTCTTGACACAGCATCTAAGGCGAGTCTCCCACGATCTCGACAGGTAAATGTACTGCCCTGTGCACTACAGCAGACCAGGTACCATCCCGTTTTATTAGAGTTCACAGGGAACATGCAGGCCTGTACAGCGTGTTCAAAACGTGTTTTACAGTGCAGCGTAATATTCAGAGATGTTATGCTACAAACACTGGGCAACCTGACAGATACATCTGTTAGGAGTATAATTACACTAGGTAACTTGTATTACTGTCCCTCTCTGTTAAACAAAACAATGGATTTTCACTCATAGGGGCACCTTGGAAGATTAATGGTAATAACGAAGCATGAAATATTTCCTTCCTAGCGTGGTTGATCTGAAAGAGGGGAAACAATAATTTCACCCAGAAGGGATAATCCTTTGAGGGAAATTTTCAGTGAAATAATGTAACTTCTCATCCCACACATGTCACCAGAGAAACTATCGGTGTTGTGCTTAATGCAATAAAGGCCAACGAGCCCGGGAAAAGGAAATGCAATCAGCACAGCATACAAAGCGCTGCACAGCAGTGTCAGCAGGAGGGAGTGGAGGTGGCAGGAGAACAGAGGCAGGAAGCAACAGTATGAACAGCAAAGGAGGACAGAGACCAGAAAATCAGCACTGGGGAGAGAAGATGGAAGGAATTGTCCAACATAAAATCGGACATGGGGGGGAAAAATATTCGAAATGTAAAAACTGTTTGGAGCAGTTTTTAAAGTTAGCCATGTGCAGTATTAGTCAGGAGGAAGCAGACTGTGGGGCAGGGGCATTCAGCAAGGGAGGCCCTGCTGGCAGCTGGGCAGGCACAGCCCTTCCCCAGCTGGCTCCTCTCCCCCTTGGTGCAGATGGCACTTGGGCAGCACTCGGCTCCTCAGCTGCTGGCACACCTTCCCCGTGGCACAGCGCTTTAACCCGGGCTGCCTCCGAGACTGGACCAACATACTGGTGACTTAATGCATTCCTTTGACAATCTGAACCTTGAATGGGCTCTACCAACTACCATGGATAAAAAAGCAACACTTTAGAAAACCCCATCTATTTCTTTTTCTTTTTTTTTAATTCTTTTTTTTTAATAAAGACTTTTCAATCACACACTGGTGTCCATATGAAAAAAATATCCCTTGAAATCAACTTATTGAAATTATCCCCTCGGTGTCTTAACTAATAAACTCATGCTCTATCTTCAAAGAACTCTCCCAAGCCTTTAATTTTTGGCAGAAAAGGCATTTAATCAATATATTCAGCATTAATCAAGGCCAAGAGCGATTTCGTTTCAACCCTTTCCCAAATTAAGTTGGAATCTAAGCAAGTGCATCACTATTACTTTGCTTAGGGTAGGTAGATTCAGCAGGAGATAGGAGCTTTCAGCGGTAACTAATCCTGTTTAACCAATAGTACTTTATATTTTTCTTACATAAACATCAGTACAGCAGGAAATGCTAAATTCTCTCTAGAAAAAAACCCCTCCATTAAATAACCATATTTCTTGGTTCTGTTTTTAAAACATAAGTGCCTTTTTATTACTTGAACTGATCACTGCTGTTGCCCTGATAATTTTTTATTCCACGAGATGTTTTATGCTCACAATATTCTCAGCGTGAAGCACTAATTAGAATCAGAAAACTGCTCTGCTCTCATTAACTTTTTGCTGTCTATATTTATTGCAAGAAATGTCTTTCCTTTAAAATGTGTACCTTCTCCCTTGCTGCCTGCAAAGCTGGGTGCATGTCAGGACTGCCACATCATGCTCTACTGAGAGAGTTACTTTCTGCAGAACAGAGAGCAGTAGCTGTCTGTCCTGAGCTCCATTCCCCGGAGTTTTCCCTCCAGCCAACAGTTCCGTGGTGATTTGTTTGTTCACATCACACAAGACCCATGATAGACACCAGACAGCTCGAAGGCAGAGCAAAGGCAGGCATGATCTGAGGCAGCAGCATAGCCGCAGTGGCTAGCGCTTCCTTGGCAGCAGGTTTCAGGTATTTCTAATTGGACAGCTTCTGTAGCAAGAAATAAATCAGTTCACTGACTGGGTTGGTCTTTGGCCTTACCAGTAACCTTGTCTCAACGTGGCAGTGGATGAACATCTACAGTAGGATGTTCTCGCTCCCACACTTCCTATTTTTGTCACGCAGCAGTCAGTACTTTGTTGCTGCCAGGAAAAGAATAAGGAATAAAGAGTAGAGAAATCATGACGACCATAAAAATGCACTACCACACTTCACTGGAAGAAAATGAAGCTCAACTAGTGCAAGCTCTGTAGCAACCCCACAGACTTGCCTTTAGCTTTGAGAAAGCCATTTTAGCTTTATCCTTCCACAGCAGACACTTCAAAATATGGATTTTACCCTTTGTTTCTTCCTTTGGTATCACAACATAAAATGTACAAAGGAAAAATATCCCTTTTGCAAACATCTCCAGAGCTAACAGGATCTTCCTGAATGCTGTCTACCGGGCAAATACAAATTTAATTCAATTTTAAATACAAATTTAAGTCAATTTTATAGGGCCTGCTTTTTTACCCAGCTATAACAAGTTCTCTGTTAGAGTATGGCACTATTTGCTTTTATCATTAATACTCGAGTCTGTGGTTAAAGCAGAGGTGACAACTCATTGAAATGCCTGGCAGCTTATGGCTTTTATCACTACGGAACATCTTCTTTATTTCATATCCCTTGTGCCTATTGTATTTCCTTTAGATGTCTCCTGTACTCTTACGTACACATGCACATTCATAACTAAACACCTCTGATCATAATGTATTTGCACACAATCAATTACCAAACTTCTGTCACTTAATGTCAGTGCTTATCAACTAAAGTTTGGAAAGTGGTGGAACAAGAAGAAAATTTTGGCCTGAGGAAGTATCAGAGTAATGTCTTCAGTCCTCCAGGTCTGGTCTGAAGCATCACTCTGCACATCTGCTTAACTTTGCTGGCCATCAGAAGCACAGGGTGAACAGCCAGTACCCTCAACTAAACTCCAAAGAATGCCATCAGACATTTTTCAGGCCATAAGCAGGAAAATGCTCCCTATAAGGAAAAGTAGCCACGTTTCACTTGCATGATATTGCAGAAGTACACACACCAAAGACCTCTTACCAAAACCACTGCCAACTGCACACTGGAGTGCTGCAGAGCCTGTCCTGGGGGGACTGAGCTGTACATGTCAGGATAAAGAACACAGTCAGCATTAGACTGTCCTCCTTAATCAGGAAATACAACCAGCTTGCGACAATTATTTATACCCAGAGCATGTCACTACATGATCTAAGTTTCACCCTCTGTATAAGCAGAACTTGTCCCGTTTGGTTATGGCTTTTTTTCCTCACCCTCCCATTCTCATGCTCACAAGAACACACACAGAGCTCAAAATTAAATGTAACTCTCGTGTTATAGGACGACAGTCCCTTTTGGAAGCAACGAGTAACAACTGTTAAAACAAAAGAAACTCCGTTTCAAATCCAGCGTGAAGTAACGGACAAAAAAAGAATGAAGCAGAAATGACCTTATCCATAACTCTAGTCATAAGGCTAGTTAGGATTCCTTCTGAGTAAAAAATAGAGAACAACTGGCAAATGTCAGCCTCATTATCACGAACTCTTTTTAGTAGCGAAACAAAAATTAGCCCTCAGATTTTTTTCCACAGACTAGACCATTCTGTGTTAGAAGCCTTTCCATTCCTTTTGATTAACTATCCCATTACGGGATCACCTTTTCCCTTTAGTATTAAAAGCACATGTTTCAGCCTTAATGGCTATATGCACATTATATTTACCTTTCTACAAACACTTGATGTTTAAATAGTTTGGGCATAATGTTTTGAAATATAGTGAGAAGTTAAAAAAAAGAAAGGGTAATCTGAGCAAAAAGAACATTGAGTTCAAAGGTAATTGCTTCTCTCTGATACATGCAGTTTTTCATACTGTCCTTCAGAAATACTAAAAAAATGGAACATTCCAGGTAGATAAAAGAAATCCTGAGACACTTTCTTATAATGCTAGTGCCACTGCTTAAAGCCAAGATAATGTTCTGCAATCTTGAGTCTATAATAAATGCTATAGACAGAGAATACAGTTGTCCTTCACCTGAGAGATCTCCATGGGTGTTTTCCAAAGTTATAACTTGGTGAGAAGTCCGATCCAAACCTGTTACTGGAGCTTCAGTAATGTGCAAAGTGAACAGAACGGTGCCGTTTCATGCCAGCTAGGACTCTGTCACAACGTCATTAATCAACACAATAACTGACTCTACCTTTCTAGCTAGCACTTTAACACCAACACATTTTTACAAGTCCCTTGACTAAAATACATAGCAGTTTCTCATCTTGGCTTTTTTGCCTCTGGCATAGTTTCGGTCATTTATTCTTTGACATTGTCTAGCAATGCATCTTGCAGGTGGGCACCCATCCCTTCCCTAAGATCAGGGCTCTAAGTCTGCAGTTATCGTAACCCTCCCAGATGTGATTCAACAGTTAACTGCTTTCTGGGATAGTGATGAAGCACTGCCAGTTTTCCTTATTCATGTCATCATAATTTACCATTAGTGGGAAGAGGGACTAATTCATGTATCCCCACCATCCACAGGGATGCTTAGGAAAAAATATAGCTGTTGTTTTTCATTAGGATTCGGGTTTTTTTGGCTGTTATAACTTATGTCCTTGTCCTGTAAGAGTCACCTCTGATTGTGATCTCAGATCAGGATCAATTGTCCAAATCCTTCCCAATCTTCATTTGTCCCACTTCCTGAACTGAACCACAACAGCATCAGATCTTAATCATGTTTATCCATCTAGGTACTTGCATTACTGTGCCAGGAGTTTGACCCTTACAGCTCATGTTTCTTGTTTCCCTGTAAACATAAATACGAAGCTCAGTGTTCCAAGTTTCTATGCACTCAGGATCTCACACAGTGTTTCATCCTGGAATCACACACAGATGTATCAACTTGGTACATTGTGAGCTTTGGTAGAAATACATTTAGGCTTATGCAGCTCTAAAGGCCCTGCTTCAGTTGGCATCACCAACCTCCACTGGGCACTCTGGCTTGAGAAACTCAACTCCACACAGATGGAGAAAATGAGATCAGAACTCATATACGTATTTCTGACAGCTGATGAGGAAGTAACAGAGGAGAAGGTATTCTGCCTCACACCTCATTCAGCAAAGCTCCCTTGGAGTCACTTGCGGGCAGCCGAGGCCATCTCACACGGCCCATGCCTCCCCAGAGAGCAACATGAACAGTCAGCTCCACAGGAGAATGGCACCATGTGAAGGACACAAGGATTCCACTCAGTGACAAGTTTAAGCTCAGAATACGAAGGCTAAGCAGAACATCCCATAAGGTACACTAAACTGTCCAATTTCATATCTGACAAAAATGGGAACGACGATACTTACTGGCTCCAGAGGGATGTTATGATGCTCCGTTTATTCTTAGTAAAGTTCAGTGTGATTCTCTGATGTGCCCTATCAATGCCAAGTACTATTACCTCTAAAGAAAACAATCCCCCAAGGCCTCTTGCCAAAGTATGATTTATAGAACATGCCACAGAGCAAACCAAGGGGACAGCTCTGATAGATGCAGAAAACCACAGCCTGTAAAACAAAGGGTGCTGCTGGCATGGAGCTAACAGCCTGCAGAAATGGCTTCTGGGGAAGCAAAAGGCAGGACTGGGTCACTTATTAGCATCCTCATGAGGTCAGGACTGGTAAATCTTCCAACATTTCTCCTATTATGTACGATGATCACCTATCTCACACCTTGAATGCTTGCTGGAAATGGGTACTTTACACAGCAAGATACTTTTCACCTGGCCTTGCAAATCCACTGATCCCCTCACAGACAGCATCAAAGGAAGTCACAGCTGCTTCTTGAAGTTTTTCTTTGTATGGCTCTAGCTCGAGGCAGCAATAGACCATTCAAGGTTATCTTGCTAAAGTTTCTTTTTAAATATTATTATAAGCATGTAGGACAGCATTTTCTATTTTTTCCTACGAATCCAGGAAATTCAAATGTGAAGTCAGTGGAGGAATCCAGCCATCATCTCAAAGCACTCTGTTCCTTAAATACAAAGTCCACATTACTACTGCAAGTTACTTATAGCTGATATTCCATCAGAAGACAGAGAGATTTACAATACATTAAATACACTTTATGATATAAGAGAAAGATTCAGTGACAATACAGCATTTATAACAACGGCTACTAGAAATGAAAAAAAAATCCCCAGTAACCTAATTCCTGGTGTGACAGTCAGTAATTAGCCAATTTCATGGCTAGGCAGAAACACTACTAACTTTCGACCCAGCAAGCTAACAGCTGTGAAAGAATGTTTTCATTGAAAAATACAAAAAATAACACCTCAAACACAAAGTAAATAAAGAGAAGTAAAAAACCCACCTCAAACAAGCAAAATCCACCACGAAAAATAAGACTGAACATGTTGCTTGTAAAATGTTTACACCCAGTTTACCAATTTGTGCAGTAATGATGCTTAAAGTATGTTCCTCCTGAATGGCTCTGAGGTGCTAAATGCAAACTAAGAATTAGCGAACTTGAAAACAGAGAGCAGATAATTGCTACCAAAAAAAATAGATGGCATCTGCACATTGCGCACCCAATGAAATCCAGATGGCCGTGGCTATTCTCAGCTAGCTCCATAAATCCCATTTGGTTCTACCTTCCCCGTTCCTACGTTCACGTCTTCAGTTCAACTTCCTGCAACTGTTTGTGTTTCATGGCATAAAACCGGGCCATGTTAAACTGGGAAATAAAGCAAACCAGCAGCTTGGCAGCCAAGATCCCTGGTACAATCTAGCTGAGCACACCGAGATCCTGGAAAAGCCATAAAGGAGCGAGTGCAAGATCACGGCTGGGCATAGAGGGCATGAGAGAGGGACTATATTTTAAGAGTTCTTGTGCATGTCATGACTTTTGACATTCTCTGATCAGGTCAGCTTCCCGCACTGGAAACCTTACTTTCTCAAATTTGCTCTTGTAGTGTCTCAGAAAACCCATTTGTTTTGCTATTTTATGAACTAAAATAATAGTTTTATCAAATATTGTAAATAGAAAAACTTGGTTTAATTATTAAAAAAACAAGAAAAAGATACAAACAGCTGTTTTTCTGCTGATTTTCTCCTGTTAGCTTCTATAATGGAAAAAGTTAACCACAGAGTATGTGAAATATTTTTAAAGTCCAGAAAACCCCAGTTCTTCACACAAAAAGTCTTGTGACCACCATATGATTGGAGCGTTGGAGTTTCCAAAGACCCTAAGTAATCTTTTCTGGTCTCTTTAAAGTGCCTGCATCACAGCTCCACAGAAATGTGTGGAGAGATACATAAAAATACATGCATACAAAAAATGCAAAATACAACAAGTATTTGAAATTTCTGAGCTAGAAAATGCTAAGAACAGAAAGAGCAGAGAAAACCCTACAGCTGACGCTTGCAAACTATGACAGCGGTAAGAGCTTTATATGCTTCACTTACAAGGCTGAATATAACAGTTATGTGGTTGGGAGGGTTGCGATCCCACTCTCTGCCATACAGCAGGGAGCACTTACCACGCCATGAAAACCTAGTGGAGAAATAAAAGGATACAATATGACCCTTTTTTTTTTTTGCCCAAGAAATCCGACTCTCAGTGTATGACCAGCTATAACAAGCTCTGTAAAGAAAAGGAGCTGAGATTACATCTCCTCAAGGTGTCTGTTCTGATGGAGCTGGGTGGAAACACCTCCTGCTGCCCGACAAGAAATGGAAATTGGAAATGTATTTCCTCTTGCAAACACAGGCAAAATGGAAGATACACCAGCATGGAAGACGATACAGTTCTCTGAAGCCCAATAATATAATCAACTATAAGAACAAGTTGTTTCAAGAGCAAGTTTTCTTAGGCAATATGCAAATCATCAGCAGGATATGAACTTGCAACTGGTGATTCTCTCATGATCTTTTTCTGAGTTCATAGCACCCACAGCCAATGAGAGGTTCCATCTAGAATCTCCTACCTGGCAACTTCTTGAAGTCTAAAAGCACAGACAGATTACAAGTGAGGAGACTTGTACAGTTGAAGGGGACATGAAACTGGAATTCTTGAAATAAAACTCTAAGTCTTACGCTCAATTTGCATGACTGAAAACATTTTTCATTTGAGATCTGAAGGGTATTGGTGATAGAACAGGAACCCGGAGATGGAAAAAACTAACCTCTCTCTCACTCTTTATGTCTTTCTTGAAGAAGCTTCTACCCCTGCATCGCTTCTTGGCTTCAAACCCCTCTATGGCTGCAAAGAAAAATCTCAAAACTTGTCACGTTAACACTACAACCCAATTTCCTTCTCTGGAAATCGGACCCTGGACTCCTGATTTGATAGACATGTACACAGACCTACCAATGTCTGCACTGCCAGCTAGAACATTACACTTGGCCTGTATAAGGAACTCAATTAGGACACCTAAGTGCATGAAGTTTAACATGCTAACTAGCTCAGTACTCCAAGAAGATGTAAAGCTTTTGAGAGCAATTTGTAGCAAATGGCCACATGCCAAACAAACTGCTGTGCAACAAGTGACTAATGTAACTTTGCTGACATCCTCTATTTCTCTGCCAGCATCCTGCAGGAAACTGGCAGATCCACTCAAGGAATGGTGCTGGCATAATTGATATCTGCTTGGAACCTGACTCTTTTCAGCTCTGTATTATTTCCATGTAAGACAGAGGTGTTTTGACCAAAAGTCCAGCAGGCACTCACCTACCAGTGGGCACTCTTCTGAAACCAGACTCTCCTCCAGGGACATGAAAGACACAAAGCTGTTGGAACAGGTCCAGAGGAAGCCACAAAAATTCTGCGAGGGCTGGAACCCCTCTGCTGGGAGGCCAGGCTGAGAAAGATGGGGGGGTTCAGCCTGAAGAAGAGAAGGCTCCAGGGAGACCTTACTGGGGCCTTTCAGGACTTCAGGGATTGGACTAGATGACCTTTAAAGGTCCCTTCCAATGCAGAATGTTCTATGATTATATTCTATTAAAAATTAATGACATAAATAGAAAATAGTGATTAAAAGTTTCCATTCCACTTCCTCAAGCACAGGTACCATATTCCCTGAATTATCTTAAGTACCTTCTAAAGAGGAAGCATCAATGCTACTATGACTTCCGTAGCATGTGGAGTATAGGATATGTAGCATGTGCAAGTGTAGGATTTGTGTAATATTGGAAGGAGAATTCAGCAGAAACAGAAGCCTAAGCTACAAAATATGGCAAGCGTATGGCTTATAAATAGATGTAAAAATATTTGCCATAGTTTCCCGATGTAGAACATTCTGTAGATAGGATTCAGAAAGGTCAATCCTATCTTGGAGAAACTTCATTATAAACAGCTCATTAAAAAAACCTAATGATAATATGAAATTCTATTACAGCTATTGTGTTACATAGTTCTCAGCAGAACTGGAGGACCCAGATCATCTGCTCAAAGTGCCAAGGACAACCACTTTACTTCAGCAAAAGTAAATAAACATGTGCCATAAAGACAAACCCAGTGCAGTTCAGTGGATCTGCTGTTAACATGAAACCTATTTTGTTCCCAAGCACCTGGTTGATGCAGCTTTATGAATGAGATAAACCAGTATTTATTAATGAGTCCCCCCCGCTGATGTGATTGTTTATTCTTCCTGATATCTATTAACATGATTAAAAAAACATTGTTTTTTTTTAATCTAAGCAGTTCATGTGGGTTGTGCCAAGTTTAACAGTTGCCAGTTGTAAACCAGCAGAATACTTAGAGCAGGCTCTAACAGCAGCCCCAGCTTATGGAGACAGCCCCTGGCAAGCTGTTGAAGTCTCTCCTTGAGTGGGTCTTAGCTAAACTGTAATGCATAATATAATACCTTCAGTGCACAGCAATCTGAGTTTAGGGGGGTTTCTCTTCCATTTTAGATTTTGGTTTATTTAAATAGGGCATTTAAAATCCCTTTACTGAATGTTTACAAAAATCTGAGAGAAACAAAATATCAATCTGAAAGATTAAGAAAATACAAGATATACTCTGTTTCTGTGGTTATTTTAAATCAGTTTTATGCAGGCTCTGGCAGGGGTCTATTAAGTGAAAAGTCAAAGATTCAAGTGGCAGTTCCAGTAGAATTAAATGGAAGCTAAAGTATCTGCAGTCAAAGCCTATGCATTGCTTTAAGATCAACTTTCTTTTATTCGTAACAATGATTTTTAAGCTGCTAAATAGTCTGAGTAAATAAAGATGCAGACTGTGGCCCAACCCAACAGCAGCTTTCCCTGGTCTCAGTGCCAGGGGAACAGGCCCCGGATCACAGTCACACAACCTCTGGAAGGATTTCTCTCTAAAAGCTGTGTGCCCTCCACACCACCACAAGTGAGTTCAGTGAGAGGTTGACATTCTTCTCTGAGGGGACTCCATCCTTCACCATTTCATATTCTACACACTGGTACATGAAAAGAGCACCCGTGAAGTGCCACACCACATCAGACAGCACCCAGTTAGTTAAGAAGACTGTTTGCTTGAAGAGATTATTCAGGAAAGTAGATATAAACCCAGGCAAATGTATTTTTATAGGTTCCAGCCTTAAACAAAAGCAGCTTTTTGAGATAAAATTCAGATGCACACAATGGTGTTAAAATAACAGCTATTGATTCACCATGACTTTGTGAAAGATACATTCTCTGTTTTTTTAAGACTGTTGTCTGATAACTCAGTGGATAAATCCTCAAGGCTTTCCTTGAGAAACACTGATATTTTTTCTGTATATATTTTTCTACTTAGGTTTTTTTCCTTCTTCATGCCATCACTTCTCTTAAAGAGCTCATATGATCTTAAAGACCTCACAGTATGAGAATTTAAACAAACCTGTGGCAAGACTCTCAGTGATAATCTGAGCTGTGAATGGGTCTTCATTTCTCCCTTCCATATGAGTTCTAGATCACAGTCATTTAATGATACCTAAAGCCATATTAAAAATACTAGTATATAGCAAAGCTCACAGCATTGCAAGAGCACGGGTCTTCTGAGATGGGGAGAGGGGTGGGGGAGAATAATAAGAAAGTCAGTCATACAAATCCCACCACTTGCAAAGAAGCAGCTCTCTCCCAGTGACATTAGAGCTGCTGGCTGTACAACAGTCACTGACAGCATTTGGAAGTACCTGATGGTTTCCTGGGAAATCTCACAGCAAACCTTTGTCAAGATCAGTGAGGAAAACAAACCAGGAGCAGAGTCCATGTTCACAAAAGCATTGTTTGGTTTGTTTATTACATCTGGTTTACTCTTCCAGTTCCCTAAAGCATGTAAGAGAGTGGTTTTCATGTTTCATCTGTCACCATGAATTAAAGACCTTCTTCAATGTAAATGTTTCACAGCCATTCACTCAACTGGTCAAATGGATGTGTTGACCATCCGGCCTTTTCTTCCAAGCTTCAGCCACTTTCCTCTCACCTAGAGACCAAGCAACCCGGTTATCTGACCAGTATCTTTATTTCCTGATTTAGATACAAACTGCAATGGTTCTGCAGCAATCTGATTCTAGCAGCCAAAATCATATGTTAAAGTAATTCAAAGTACTCAAGAGAGAGAATCCAGATAAGAATTATTCTTGTTTTGATTGTTCCTTTCAGTTGTCTGACTTCCTTTCATATATATATATATCTTTTTGCATCTCTTAATCCGAGGAGGGCTTCTAGTTATTATCCATTTTATCCTATTGGAATGGGGAAAAGGTGAGTAGGAGGAGGGAAGGGAAGAAAAGGAGAAAACCCAAACTACTTGATACTGGAGAAAATCTGGACAAGTAGGAGGCTGGTGAAACCAGCAAGGGTTTGATAAAAGCTATTGAGTAGCAAAGCTGCTTACAAGAAAAGGACATACTGCTATTCAAAAATAAACAACAAACCCAATAAAAAAAAGACAGCAAAATCAAAAAACCCCACTTTGTTAGATGAAAATATTTTTACATTCCCAGCTGAGGGACCAAATTCTTTGGTGATGTTACCTACAAGGTCCCTCTTTAGAAACTGGTTGACAAAATGTCCGTAAGAGATTAGGTCATGAGACCTAAGGAAGTCATTTGAGTAAGTGAAAACTTCCCCACAAAGAACACTGCAAAGGTGGAAAGAACTGTCTGACCAGGATCCCCTGGGTAACGACACAAAGGAGCTTCAACCACACGTTCAGCTGAGTTTTACGAAACCTCCTATGAGCTCACTCAGTATCTTTCAGGACCAGAGATTTACAGCCACTTCCTAAGGCTGCTTTTTCTCTGCAGTTCAGGTACAGACCCTGATCAGAAAAGGTCTCAGCATGTGGCTTGTTTGTGCCGGTATGTGTGAGAAAAGATGAACCACAAGGCAGACCTTTAGCTGATGCTTTAGCACACAGTCTTGTCTTTCAGGCCAGAACAGCAGAGGTGTTTTCAGAACAGCTTCTTGGCAACGACTTATCTCTTTCATGATCCCATAGAACAAAGCAAATGCATAAAAAAAACCTACCAGAAAAACACAAAAGCAAGAAAGGAAAAATATCATCTCAAGCTAAAAGGTGTTACTCGGGGATTACACTGGAGCAGAGATTGTAAAGAAGAGTCAGTGTGCCACAAAAAAAAAAGGAACACAGTGAAATCATTTCTTTCAAGTTTTTAAATGGTCATCAAAATGGTGGAGGTATAAAACACAATGGTATTACAGTCAGCAACGAGACAAGAGTACTGCACACAGAGGATCAGGGAGCTATTTCTGGGACAAGAAAATATTTTTATTTTTTTCCTGCACAGAACATTTGTTTCTTAATTTTCCAGGCTTTCTTCTATTCCAAGCCAAGGAATCAGCTGCTTAATCCAGCTGTAATGTTTTTATAATATCCCATCACCCATATTTACAGGGTTAGGAAATGCCTTCCCCCTCCTCTAAAAAAACCCAACAAAGTAAAAATAAAAACATGACAAAATAAGACTCTGTGGGTGTGTAAGAAGAAGTCTTTCAAAATTTTCTAATTAAAAGAGTAAGTACAAGATACTAGCAGCTGTACATGGGTAACACCATGCTCACCAGCTCCCCTCATTTCCTCCAGGATGACCCAGAGGAGATCAACAGCAGCCAGGGAAGTTTTTTTGCAGATGGAAGGGTCTGGAAACCCAACAAATGGTTAGCACCCCAGACCTCTCCAATTGTTCCAATACACACCTACGCATAAACATGGTCACACACTTGCTGTGGAGCACAACAGCACATGGTAGAGAAAGGTGGTGTTTTCTAGACCACTTAGCTTTGGCAAGTGAAGAGCCTAAATAATTGTACGGGGATACTCTACTGCATCCTGTTCAGCTCTGTCTGGGCTCTGATAAGACCTATTGCTCCTGAAGCAACTTCACCATTTTCCTTATTATACTTCAGTAAGATTTTTTTCTTTGACTGCAAAAGTATTTTATTGTTTCCTTTGAACATGGCACTTTCCCTCTAAAGAGTTATTTGGGAATGCACATAGCAATTCCTGCTAACACATGCTATTAAAGCTGGTAAAGAGCTTTAGGCTGGCAGGCAATCAGAGCCTGTGCAGCAATCTGCTCAGATGGAAGAGAGGCCAGCAGCATTGTCTATATGAAGGCAGCAGAAGTAGGACACTGATGCTGGAGACAGGATTTTTCTAGTTCTCCTCCCAGGATGGCAGAGCAATGCGCAAGCCTCTCAGCTGGGCTGGAGGCACTGCTACTGCCATTCAGTCCTTGAAGTCTGACTGTGCTGTTGTGTCTAATTGGTCAAATGGGAGATTAGAGACCAGAGGGAAAGGAATAGAGACACAAGCCTGGAAGACAGGAGAAGTAAAATGGATGTTTCGACCTCTCCACAATCTCCTTTACTTCTGCCTAAAAGGTTAAACATTCTGGTAAGACTCTCCCAGGGAATATCTGAAAGTCAAGTCACGAGTTAGTATCCTGTCTTTGTTCCACATGTCCATGAATAAATTGTACCCAGCTCCCAGAGAAGTTTTTGAGCAAATATTTCAATATAATCTATTTATCAGATGCTGTCACTTTCCATTTGCATGTTTTCCAGGAACAGACCTTTCCTTATATTTTCTTTAACTTCAAAACAAACTAGAACATTGTTTTAGGATTTCTAGCTCAGAAATTTACTTGAACAAATAAAGAACAGAAGACATTTCTGAGATTTGATGGTTATGAGCTGAGATGATGACTTTCTGGAAATATTCTATAAAATGCCAGTAAGCATCCCATCATTTACTACAATATTTGTGGAAAGTAAACACAGAAAAGCGAGCGGCAGAAGGAAAGTGAATTCAGCAGGAAATTGAGCTACAAATTCAGAATTCCTTCCACAAGCTCTGGCACAGGCATTGCATCCCGAAGCTGGCAGGGACTCTGATAAACCCCTTTAGCAGAGCTTATCTCCATCCTGGGCCAGGAAGTGGTTCATGTAGATAGCAACCACGTTGCTTGTGCTGATTCTGCACCACATGACCAACCCTCTTACATAGAAAATGGACAGTTTAAAAGACAGCAAAGAAAAAAGTATCAATTCAGTACTCAAGACATATGAAATATTAAAACATCTTTTTTTTGTATGTTCATCAAGTGTACCAATTACTTAAGCTATGCATTAATGAACTTTGGGCATGCCTAAATAAAGTTGGTTCTAAAAGAATGCAGC
This sequence comes from Actenoides lindsayi, assembly GCA_025331215.1. Classification (NCBI taxonomy): domain Eukaryota; kingdom Metazoa; phylum Chordata; class Aves; order Coraciiformes; family Alcedinidae; genus Actenoides; species Actenoides lindsayi. Next base: position 63,248 of record WTSP01002232.1, read on the forward strand.
TTAGTGGAAATGGGGTTGTTATGAATCTGGCTACCAGGACGCTGCTGTGCAGTGGTGCAGGGCCTGATACACATAGGGAAATGTTCAGCTGTTTCAATAACAGACTAGGAAGCCACATGAAATGTATCTAGGCCACTGCAGGGGCTGAAGGCTTCTCCCCACCTTGATCAGTCTAGTCTCTACCACACAAGACAGACTGAAGTAGTGAAGAGTTTTGAGCACAGATGAAATACCAGTCAAGGTAGAAGAGAGGAGTAAAGGAAGGAAGATGAAGGGAATATGAAGCACTCCAGAGAGGTAGAGAACAGAGAACACAGTGTACTACATAGAATCATACAACTGTTTATGTCGGAAAAGATCTTTAAGCCCATCAAGTCCAACCATTCACCCAGCACTGCCAGGTCACCATTAAACCATGTCATACAGGCACACATGGAAAAAAAGGAAAGAAGATGTCCTTCTATCCTTTTTTTTTTAATTAAGAAGAGCAACCCCACAAAAATGAGTGCTGAAGAGCACAAAGTTGGCATGGACCTTGGTGCTGAAGGGTGGCAGTGAGACCAAGAGGCCAGGGTTTTACAGAGTTCATGGACACTAGATCATGAATGGAACAGTCAGAGAACGAACAACTTCCCTTTAATTTTGGGTGAAAGTTGAAGTAATGATATTGCAAAACATTAACTCTGCTGGGAATCAGAATACACATATCTATAATTATTCTCAACACTGGGAATTTCTGGGAGTTTCTAGAAGAAATATTTGTCTGGTGCTACAGATGAGCAGCATGGTACAAGGACCTGGCCAGCCCTTGTGATAGTGCCTGTGCTGCTTATACATAAAGTACAGAAACAGGAACAAGAGTAAAAACTACCCCTGAACCTGACATTGAGGAAATTTTATAGTAGCAGGATTTTTAAATGACACACATCAAGTCCTGGCTTTTTGAAAATGACCTTTCAGAGACCTTGCTACCTATTACATATGTTTAGAAACATCTTTTTTGGGGGGGCAAAACCTAAATTAATAAACAAAACCTAAGTTTTAAGACAGACAAAATTTAAAACCTTTTTGCCTTCCATGAATCACTCTCTGATTGCATTCTAGTTAGTTTTCCATCAACAACTTGACTGCATTCATTCCTAGAATACACATATTGGAAATTTTTGGTCATTTTCTTTCAACTGTACAAGAGCAGCATTTTTATTCCCCTATGAGTTGAACAATGTATCTATGTGCGTCCTCCCACTGCTTCAGATCTCCACTCCTGATGGTGTAAAGAGGTAGATTGGTGCAGGTTGTGTTCTTGTTTCTCCAATTTCATGTTAGATCTGACAGGAGAAATGACTGTACACTTGTCATCCTTTTTCAGACATTTATTCCTTTTATCCCAAGGCCCAGATGCCTTTCGTTAGATTATGCTTCTCCTACAGCTTTGATCTCCCTTTATAAAAGGCAGAAAGCTACACTGCACAGGAATGTGAAAAAATCCTGGAAAAGAGCCTCTAAAATATTGTATCTTCCTTTGCTACTTCTATTCTTTATCTTCTATTCTTTCTATTCTTTGCCATAGGGTTCCTCATAAACTATCTGGATGAAAAGTAAACATTTTCAAATTAATTTCTCACACTGAAAAGTCCTTTTTCCTCAGATAACCCCAGGGCACTAATAGAATCTTTTTATATATTCCTGCTTGTCTTCCCTTCCATCCATTAAATCTCTAGATCAAGGGTTCTTGGACTCAGCTTGCGCAATCTTATCATGCTGTTTTCTTAATTTAAATGCTTGTCTTCACTCCACAGAGTCTAATACTTCATCTGTTCATTGCAAGACTCCTTAATTCACCAAGTTGATTAAACATTTAAAAAATATATATATTAAATATTCATAAGAATCAGTCCTGTGTCCCCCCTGCCCCGAT
>WTSP01002233.1:0-37500 GCA_025331215.1 Actenoides lindsayi
AAAGATGATTAAGGGAGTGGAGCATCTCCCTTATGAGGAAAGGCTGAGGGAGCTGGGTCTCTTTAGCTTGGAGAAGACTGAGGGGTGACCTTATTAATGTTTATAAATATGTAAAGGGCAAGTGTCAGGAGGATGGAGCCAGGCTCTTCTCAGTGACATCCAATGATAGGAGAAGGGGCAACGGGTGCAAGCTGGAACAGAGGAAGTTCCATGTAAACGTAAGGAGAAACTTTTTCCCAGTGATGGTGACTGAGCCCTGGAACAGGCTGCCCAGAGAGGTTGTGGAGTCTCCTTCTCTGGAGACATTCAAAACCCACCTGGATGCCTTTCTGTGTGACCTGCTGTAGGTGATCCTGCTTGGGCAGGGGGATTGGACTAGAAGATCTTTCAAGGTCCCTTCTAACCCCTAACATTCTGTGATTCTTCCTTCCCCCGCCCCCCTCCCCACTGCTCACCCCCCTACAGTTAGTACTGTTTTGTTGTAAGTCTTGCAGGTCAAAGTTCTTGCCTAGAGAATAATGTCCTGCCTGTTTTGATGGGCACAGGAACCAATACAAGAATCTTCTTTTCTGATTTAATAAGATTCGGTACAATTGCTTCTTTTTTTTTTCCTAAAGACATACAGATCCTTCTATCAGATAAATGAGCAAAGTGAGAATTAGTAGGCAAATGCTCAACTGGTATGAATCAAAGCAATGCATTGCAGCAAGTCCCGGCTGCTCCGCTCTCCCTGTCACTTCTTGCCCAGGCGCTGAAGTTTCTTCTTTGTTGTGTGACAAACAAACTCTGTCAGTACATCCGATGGATGTGAGGGGGTCATACAGTGACTCTTGGCTGCAGAGGGTCTTAGGTTGCTTCAGGAGGAGTCCTCAGCAGCCCAGCTAGGTGCTGTAGCCCTGTGCTGTACATCTCCACGTGTTGGTCTCAAGAGGTGTCTGAGGCCACTGGTCTGACTTAAGGATTTGGCAGCTGCTTGCGTCCAGCAAAGGGCTGGAAGGGTGGGGTGGCTGTTTCATGGTGTTTGCAATCCTCTTGCACCACACAGGGCCAAACGCTCCTCTTGAGCGCTCACAGTGTCCATGGAGTTAATCCCAACCTACAGTGATGCTGGAAAATTCTGACCTCTACAACTAATTTCCAATTGTAATTCTGAAAGAAGAATGGTTGGCTAGTTTTGTTTTTCTGCCCGTGCTTAAGTGCGTTTTGCTTTCATTATAGGGTGTCAAGTTGTTAATATTTATGGAGTACACAAAAGAATGAATATTCTGTTTCGTGTTCAATCTGACATCTTTTGGCACCACAATCCTCTAGTCATGGTAGTAGTTCGGTTTCAAAAGAGCACTGCTGAATTGAGATGAAGTCTTTTGAAGTGTGGTTTGGCTCTGAGGAGGGATTCTATGCAAATAGTATTCAGGGGGTCCATCTTTATTGTCTCAAATATTAATAATTTCCAGATCAAATGTAATTTGCCTTGAGTTCATTTTCTTGCTCTTTTTTTCCCGTTCTGTCAACTCGGTCAAATACATTGTGATGCTTTTCAAGTCAACCTGCTTCTTTCCTTGCAAATGCCACCCTGCATGGGGAGGTTCTGCAGACCTCCTCCATCTCAGGTACTCTTTCCACTCTGCAGCCACGCAGGTCCTCCCATGGGCTTGCACAGCCACAGCTTGGCCTGGGTTGGTGTGGGTATAAAGCACAGACAGTTATAGGTGGGATCAGAGGTCAGTAAGTAACCAATTCCCTCTAGACTGTCACCACAAGGGTAAAAGGAACCTAAAAGTGTGAGTGTTAAGACAGTCCCATGGAGAAGAAGCAAAAAGTGGCTGCTGGGAGTCATACCAGAGGCACATCCTTCTCTAAGTATGTGCACTTGAGCTCCGGGGCCACATTTGCAGAGATGCAGGATGCTGTGCTTCTGGGAGTCCGTGGTAGGACAGTAGACTGCCTTGCTCTTGGAAAGCTCTGCCTGACCGCACACCGGCACTCCTCCAGATCAGCTCAGCCCAGTCCAGACTTAGGAGCTTCACCGGGGGCTGATGTCATTGCTGGCTTTATGCTGAAATGCCTGGCCCTGGAGGCCTTCTCTGCAGCTTGAGCGGCACAGCCATGCATACTAACGTGGATGAAGTGATACTGCTTTGAAGGTTCTTGGGTCAGTGAAGCTTGTTCTTGTGGAAACAAAGGAAGACAAAAGCCACCTTAATACTTCCTTAACTGTGTGCTTTTTATGGCTTGGCAGCAAAAATAATAAGAATAAAAAATCAACAAAATGCTTCAGAAAACTAGGGGGAAGGAGAGATTATTACTGAAAAGAGTATTTAATTATCTTGTTAAAACATCCCATCGATCTTCAGAAAGTTAAGGAACATTGAATACTGCAAACTGCATGCCTGCAAGCACACGTATAGTGTATATGTTCAGAGAACATATGTTTGTTTACATATAAGCTATAAACATGCATCATTTGTAATAGATGCTTTGCATGCAGTGCTGCAGCTATGAAATACAGCAAGGATGCAATGGGAAGAAATTTTGACTCTTGAAGTATTTTATAAATCTAACGAACTACTGAAGGTATTCCAGACAACTCTGATTTCTTCCAAGAAGTGCATTTCCCTGCTAAGATTTAATCTATTATTTGGTATACAGTTTAGCATTTCCATAAGTAACTACATGCAAAAGTTAGGCCAAATTTTGCCTGGAACAAAACTGTTTAGGATAGAATGATAACTTCCTAAAAGTATATGCTAAATAGTTTCAAGTTTGTTTTTTGTTTGTTTTTTTTTAATACACTTCATAACTGCACTATATCCCACTATTGATCAAGTACTTTAGTCTTAGTAGTATTTTTTTTCTATGAGGATTTGTGTATGAGGAAAGGAACACGTGTTTTAGTAGTAACCACATAACTACACGTACAAAAGAACTAACAACCTTTGTGCTAGAGGCTGGGGTCATCAGTCACTTAGATAACCCAGTATTGCCAGTGACCCTGTAAGTACAGATGTTAACGTTAAATGTTCTTCATCAAGTATGCTCTGTGGCACACTCCATGGTAGCGTTTTTTGCACTCTACAGCTGAGTGGGATGCAACATAAAAGTTAATTTGCAAACTTTCGCGTTTTCTGGCATATTTCAAAGTCCATCCAAACACTTTAGCTGGGGTTATGGTGCCAATGGATTGTGCCCTTTGATCCAGAGGAAGCCAAGCTTGGCTCCTGCCATGCTCACCTCCTGCTGCAGTCTGTGTGAGCTGCTGATTGCTGTGCCTAACATCCAGGAAAATAGGAGCTGTATCTTGGTTCAGCTCGGTAGAAGGAACCTGATGTAAAGCTTGGGCTGAAGTGTTATGGGATGATTACACAGTTTTATTGTCTCTCCATGTTTTAGTGACATCATGAAAGGGCAACTGAAAGAGCCTGTCCTCTAACATGCAGACAGGATGCCCATCATCTTCCACCCTCCAACAAAAGGTATCAAGAATTTATTTATTGGATTGTAGCACAGTTTTTCTTCTGCTTTCTGATACTTGATAAGAAAAACACCTGAAAGTGTGTGTGATCCATGCTTGCTTTGCTTCATGGTTACAGTTTGAGGGGAGCCTAGGTGACACTTCATGAGCTATTAAGTAATTCATTAACTAGAAAGCTGTGTCCTTGACACAAGCAACCCATGGGTAGGCTGGGGTGTCTTCTGATACAGTGTGCCAGAGTTTAAAGAGGCAGCAAAAATAAGTGTTCACTTGTTGTATCATCAAGTTCTTTTTTGTTTGCTTGTTTTGTCATCTTAACTGTAAGGGCTGAACATATAAGCTAATTCTGTCAGTCAGTGGTGGTTCATACCTTTACCCTCAAGTTCCTGGGTCAGCTGTAGAACATGTCACTGCTGTATTCTTACACCTCACATTTCCTGTTATCTCAGCACCTTTCAGTTGCAAGCATGGTATAGGGAGGAACTATTACAAGTAGGCTATATTTACAGAGAAACTAAAGCACAGGGCACCCCAGGATATTTCCATGCTGCTGCAGAAGGAGAAATGCCCTCATTAGCAACAGCTTCTTAGCACAGTGGTGGCACAGAGGAGTACAGACAGCAGCAGGGTAATCTGACTACAGCCATTGCCCCTTCTTTACTGCAGCAGGCTGTGCCCCCGGGATTGGAGCTGTGGGCAGTAAGCTGCTGTGTACGTTGCAAAGAAAGGCCTTTGCTTGCCTGCTCTGTCATCTTCAGTCCAGAGGGCTGGTAGAGGTATTGGCAGCATCTTTTTAAGCAGTCTCTATTTCATTTGCCACATTGAGGAACTCTTGCTGCTCCTCTGCTCAGACCAAGCCCATGTCACGGGAATACCTCACTATAAGGTCAAAGTCATAGAGGACCACCAACAACAGAAGTGGGGTGTGTATAACCACCTCAGGCCAGGGTGGCCTGCCAGAAGAGGAGTGCAAAAGCCTTTGCCCCATCTTACACCAACAGTGGCATGCACCTTTCTGGGGGAGAACAAAAGATGAGTATTGTTTTATGGAGCAAGGGAGAACAACAAGAAGCCTGAGCACAGCACAGCTCCATTCACCAAGCAAGTGCTGGGTGAAGCCACGTCAGCATCTGAGCCTCACCCTAAGGTGTGCTCCTCCTGCCATCCGTGGTAACTCACTGCCCCAGATCCCTGCCCTTGGGCCTCACAGCTGTGGTCACAACTGCACGTGGATGCTGCCCGAAGGGAAGGAGCAGCTATATGACAGCAGAGAGTGGGCTGGCCACAACCTGCTGGGAAGGACAGGCTGTATTCAAGTAACGTTGCTGTGGGGTGAAGATGCAGTGGCTTGAGTTGGAGGGGGTGGGGGGCATTTAGCCCCTGAGGGCTACAGTAATTTGCAGCGAAAACAGCCTAGATCCATTCCCTGGCTCTGCACCCTTGTTTGAGGGGGAGCCATTTTGGTTGGGAGCTGCTCCACCCCTGCTGCTCATAGTGCCAGTTCCTGTGGTGTGCTTAGGTCATGACACTGGAAGGTAACCCATGGGCTATGTGACTTTAGCACATTAAATATACATCTATTTTGCCAACTGTATGCAGAGGGATGGGGCATCGGAGAGGATGCTCACTACGGTACTCATAGCACCGATTGTCTCAGCCAGGAGGAATAGGAACCTTAAGAATTCTGCAGGTCAGCTGGGTAGCCCTATTACCCCCTTTGTGCCAGAAACAGACACCCTGCTTTCTCTGCAGCAAAAGATTGTGAACATTTTTAGGGAAATTCTTCATTAGAATGATGATTCTAATTTAACTCAGTTCTTAGAATGGAACACGTGTGTTTTTTGGGCTTGGGAATTAGTCCCAATACCAGTTGTTCTGAGGCTTTCAATTTGATTATTTCTAACTTCCTGAGAAAATATAAAAATTGGGTTAATAATATTGTAAGCATTAAGCCTCACTTCCTTGTAGATTGTCGTGACTAATAGGAAGTGCAGATAGAAAGGAAAATAACGTGCAATATAACTTCATGGTCAGTGTAAACCTTTGCAGAGAAATTCTCTTCATAAACTGACATCCCGAGTGCACCCATCAGCCGTAGGGATGTCTTCCTCAACATCCCTACTGATTGTGGGTGACCTCTTGTTGTTTTCAAGTATTTAAGGTTGAATAAAGGCCTACGTGCAGTAAAACAGGTAAACCAAAAGGTGTGATTTTTCATTCCTGAATAAAATGTCACTAGAGACTAAAAGTAAGATTTGCAAAAAATCTGGAAAGCAGTTGTCAGATGTCAGCGTGGCCAGAGCAGACCTGGAATTCCCCAAAGCACTGTATATATGTGGTTTGGTCAGAAATCCCCTTTAGAGTATTAGGTTTGTGGGGTTACATCATAGTCACAGTCCTTCAGTGATGCAAGAGGAGAAAAGAGGCTACACAAATTACCCTGCAAGCACCAGGAAATTAACTGCATCTTTTTACAGCCTGCTTTGAGTCCTAGGTTTCCTAATCCAGTTGAAATATTTTCTAACATGTACTGTATGCAATATGCCAAAATTACAGTTATAAGGCAAAGCCATTTATTTTCCATTATCATGTTCCAAACCATTCTCAGTTGATAATATCAATGTTCTCGGGCCCAGCTATTGGTAAACTAAAATTCAGGTGCACCAAAATGGAGTCTTAAAAGTTATGAGACTGTAGAGTAAAAGCCTCTCAAATGCCTTCCAATTTCTTTCTTTTTTTTTTTTTGAGGTGCACTGGACCTCTCTTTTATGCACTCCCCTCCCCCCACCCAGTACCTGGGACAGCTTACCAGTGTGTGGTTTTAAACAAATGCAAGTGAAAATTCTCCCCAATTCACCTGACTCACAGTTGGTGCTGCAAGATGCTTGACAAATATTGCGAGAATCCTGATAAATATTTTGGCAAGACTCCAAGTTGCATCCAGCTAATAAATATACAGCAGGTTTTGTCTGTATGAAGTATTGGGGAGTATTCTGAAGAAGGGTGCAGGAGCAGAGTATGAGTGAAGTAAAAACAGAGTTTGTTCCTTTGGAATGAAGCATTTTTATTGTTTAGATTTCCCTCCCTCTCCATGTTAGTTTAGTTTGCTCTGTTGTGATCGGAAAGAGTTGAGGCTGGAAGGGACCTCTGGAGACCATCTAGTCCAGCCTCCCTGAGCAAAGCAGGGTCAGGGCATTTCTGATGGGAAGATGGGTCTGGTTACACCAGGCAGCACATGTGGGTTTGAGCGATGGAGGAAAATGCACTTGGCACTTCAGAAAATTAGTTGCTTGAAGTCAACTAGAGAGCGACGAAGAAAAAAAGTGTGGTGGCCTCTTAGAACAGACAATGTGACTGACTTCAATGACTACTTCTCAAGTGTTCAAACATGCTTTCAGCACCTCTGATCAAACACCTTTACATGGGTGTCCACCATTGAGGCTGGAAACACACAAAATCCCAGAGGTATTTTGCTGGGCTAAGTGATGACAATGGATATATATTATAGATAGATAATTATATATAGATACACTTTATATAGATAAAGACATACTTAAATGAATGCTATGCTTAAGAAAAGTAGATGGCAGCTGTGTAAAAAATCTTGAGACCTTTTCTTCAAGCACACTTCTCTAATGATGTGGGGCACAGCAAGAAGCTCCTTGCCTCAAGAGCTCAAGCTTGCGAGTGGGCACCTCAGCTACGGCACAAGCACATCTGAATTGCAGGTTGAACGTGTGTCACACGTGTTAGGTCTAACACACTTTGGAGGTGATGTCTTCCTAGCTGCCACCACACCACTGGGCTGTGCTGCTGAGGCTGTGACTTCTTGTGGTGTTTTGAGTGATACATCTCCTGGTGCACTTGGGTAAAATGGGTTTGTTTTTAGTAACGTATAAAGATATGTGACACGTGAAAGATGGAGATCACTGGCTGCTTAGCAGATAGAAGGGAACAGTAATATCTTCAGGGACAGACTGACAAACTGGGACAAAATAGGAAAAAATTGCTATGGTTAAACACAAGTCTCTGCCTACACTTGATGAGAGGCCGTTTGGCAGACAAAGAGGTGTGCTAGGAGCAGCTGTGGCCAGTGCTGCTCTCTTTGACACTTCACTTCTGGTGTGCTGAGTGTGTCTGCTCTGTGTTGAAGCAGTCAGCTTTGACCCATGGTGGTGGACTATCTCCTAGTCACTCCTGCAGGAGCAAGAGGCTGGAGGTGTACCAGAGATTCCAGTGAATTTCTCTGACCTTGGACTGTTGGTGGTGAGGAGCCAAACTTCCTGGCTGGCAGGAACAGTAAGTGTTTAAAAATCAGAATTCCTTTGTAATTGAAGTGAAAAATGAAAATCTCCACATCTTATGTGAAGCAAATTCAGGGAAATGTTGATTATTTCCCTAGAAATTGTTCTATTAAATTTAATGTTAAATGTAATAGTCGTATTAAATATGAAATGCGTGGCTACAAAGGGTCAGGGTAAATATTTACTGGAGCATTAAGTGTATGATATGATTGCAATGGAATGTTTGGATTATATTCCCCATTATGGTTTTATGATAATCGACATGTTTCCCCAAACATTTTGGTTTGAACAGAATGATATTGATCTTTTTCAAGAAAAACTGTTTTAATCAGCGTTCTCCAGGCAGCTGAGACATACAGGGTGGAGGTCAGGCTGATATTGTCCCTTCCAACGTCTCGCAAACAACTCTTCTCTTGGGTTGCTCTTCCAGAGTAGAGTCTTTTACTACGTTGGGGAGAGACGGTACTCCAGGGATTGTTGTACTGGATCAAGAGGTGCCATGGAAGGAATCTGGAACTGCTTAGGAAGAGAAAGGAAAGCAAACTGCTTTGGCGAAGGACAGAAGCACAACAGAAAGGGGAGATGCTAGAGTCAGCTCTTCACAGACACTTCTGTTTGGGTTTTTGTTTGGTTTTTATTTTTTCAGCTAAATCAATGTGAGACCCTGGATGCCTTTAGCGATCCATCCTTCTGTGAGTCTCAGTCCTGTGGGGCTGTGGCAAGGCCAGCCCAGACAGGAGTGCTGGGATAGCCTTGTAAGCCCTGCTGGGAAACCCCAGACATGGCTCAAAAATACCCAGGTGCCGTTTTGTCTCCAGCTCAGACTGCTGGGTCCTGTATGTTCTGATGCTGGGGTGGACTGGTCCTCTCTCAGCAATCACTGTCACAGCTTTGCTGTCAGGGCTTTTTGCTGGGGCTTGCTGGGATCTCGGGGATATGCTGGAGCCCTCCTCCACCTGCCTGCCTCTTCCTTGTGCACCTCAAGGCAGCTCTCCCTGCACGGCCCCGGCTGTTGGCACCTTCCCATACAGGCAGCTTTCCTTGTTCTCTCGGAGTCTTGGCAGCCTCTGGGCTGGCTCAGTCTGTGCTTACCCTGTCAAGGGATGGTCAGCTCTCTGGGCTGAAGCAGCACGGTAAGAACAGGTAGAGGCAAAGTTGATTGGTACCGGTTTATGGTGGGTTTAATAATTTTCCACTTCTGCAGAGGCAAAGCCTTTCCTACTGCTTTCGCTGTCTGTGTGTGGTGGAATAAACATCTGTTGGGCCAGTTCTAATTTGCAAGTGAGGGCAATTACCCGTGGCACAGGTGTGCTATCCTCTGAAAGATTTTATTTCTTTCAAATGTGGACATGTCTGCAAATAATTTGAGGCCCTGCTATTTTATAGCCTTACACCCTGTGGAGGATAATTACTGAGCTTTTTTCTTCACCTTACTGTATCTTTATTTTACTCACCAGAGGAAAACTCCCACTTATGCCCCTCCCATTTGCCACATAAAAACTCTCTTTGAAGTGGGAATACAAGTCACAATAAGTTTATTGTTAAAGTAAATTAGCACTGAATGAGAACACACTGTATGTTTACGAGCCAATACATTTTGGAGAATGAGCCATTAAATTCCAGTAGTTTGGCTCCCCATCTTTGTGGTTCACAGATGGCTTGTGTGAGGGTTTGATAAGAATCAGTGGGAGAATGAACTGACCTTCTGCAAACAAAACACTTTTTTTGACCTTTCTGTCCGCAAAATAGAGAACCTTTGGGGATCTGTTTCCTTTCATTGAAGGCTGCATCTGCAGATGATTGGAAACATACCTACGAGTCCCAGGATGTTCAGATCCAAAGTCTTGGAAATTTAGTTCTACATCAAGCCCTTTGAAGTTCATTCCCATCTCTGCAAATGAGTGATGGCAATGACTGAGCATCTGAAACTTGTTAAGAACATAATCCAAGGACTCCCATCTAGTGGCTTTTGGATCAGGCCCTTGTAGTGAGCTGTCCTGAAATAAGGGACCTTCCTTTTCCATCTCAGGTTTGCTCCATTATCGATTGATAGGGATCTGAATGGTCAGACAAAATCTAATGACATTTTTCTTTTCCTACGTTCGTTTAAATATTTTTTAAATTACAGCCTGGCATAAAGTGATGTCTAAAACAAGGCAAGAATAACAAGAAATCTGTGGGCTTCAGGATCCTAATGGAAATTGAGATCCTTGAAATTTGGGCTGGACTGCAGGGCTACTTTACTCACCTGGCCATTTTCTGGGTCCTGAGGCTCGTTCTGTTCTCAGATCTGGTAGAGACTTTGCCTGGATAGGGAGCAGAGGGAACGTGGAAAGTAATTGCTAGCTCAGTGTTTCTCTTATTTTGAAGTGGCTTTAGATTGTACTGTTGATGCAGAGCACACAGCAGTGCTGGATATGGGAAAACCTCCTTATCACAGGGCATTCCTAAATCGTCCAACATCCCCATGATCTCTGCAGGGGCCTTGGACAAATTCTCACTGCCGGGTGTACCTGGCTTGGGATTGAGCAGTGTCTGGGGTTTGCTGACCTGGTTTAGTGTACTGGTGTGCAAAAAGCCATGCCAGCAGCTGGTAAGCATGGAAGTATCTTAAAATGAACCTGTGACAATGTGCATTGAAAGCTTAGGAAACAATTGGTAACTCTATCGCTTTTTTTTTTCCATGGGTTCTTTAAAAACAGCACAGAAAAAAATGGAGAGTTTGTATTTTCTACAGGTTTAGTGTCTCTGAACTCTTACTCTGTTTGTGCAGCCTCTCTTGGTATGGCTGTTACACACAGGAAGAAGGAAGGAACCTGATTTTGCCTATCGGACCTCTGGTTGGTATGAAAGAACAGCCTTCTAATTTTTAACAGCTTTCCTTGAGGTGGCACATTGGAGACAATGTGAACGTGGAGTCCTCTTAAAATCATACTGTAAGTTCACTTGTCAGTATAGAAGGATACACTGATCTTGACTGGAGGAAAAAAAAAAAAATCCATCGCACTATTTACATCTGAAGAAAACAAACCTTCTGAAGGGAAATATTGACTCACTGAGGTCAATGTCGAAACTAACAGAGATAATATATGTGAGTCTTCCCTTGGGCTAGGAAAGTGTCAACCCATTTGGTATGGTGGTTCCCTGTAGGGTCCCATACCCCAGCTCTGGAGACACTGTGGAGGCCACAACCCAAAGCCTGGAATCCAAGATTGGGCAGTGAGAGCCGATTTTCCTTGGGCTGTGAGAGTTCCTCAGGGCTGCAGCAGCCCATGCCAACTGGAAGACACTTTGTAGCCCTCAGGTTGCTCTAGATAGCACAGGGAGACCTATGCAGGGAAATATTTCATGCTCTAGGAACTGAAGTGCTAAATGCAATCCGCTTGGGAGCAGAAGGCCAAGTAAAGCATTAACACCAGGGTTAAGACAAACCAATTCAGGAATAACTAATACTGTTGACTTTGCTTGCACAAAATGTCGCTTTCTTTGAGCTTCTCTTTTTTTCCCCCCAAGAGCAGGTTTAAGGGCAAACACAAATATTAGTCATCTTTCTCCTATTAATTATTGTTAAAGATTTAAGGGATCATAGACTTTGAAGTTAATGCCCCATTCAATGTGGGAAAAAGCAGAACTGTGCATCCCAGCGGTGTTGTTCTTTCTGGCTGGTTGGTTGATCACAAACCAACTGTCCTGCCTTGCAACATCAGCAGCATGTTGCTTTACTTGGAGACAGCGATTGTGAAAAGAAGCAGATTTCAGATGGAGAGTGAGTGTGACTGCACGTGTGCATCCCACATGTATGTGTGTGAACTCCTGGACATCCAGGTGAATGAACGCAGCCGTAGGCCTGCTTCTAAACCCTGGTGTGGCAGGCCTGCTTTTTTGACCTTGGGCAAGATTTTATCTTTGCTTATCCCACACAACGATCTCTTTCATGTCTTATATACAACATAACTTCTGAAATCCTGGATTAACTTTGGAATAGAAGTTTTGATATCAATCAAGTGATTTCCATGACCTGCTCTGCTCTAAAAGTGACTCTCTCCAAATGTCATTGTTGGGCTCCCAGAAACACACTTTTCAGTTCCAGGTCAGATTTCTTTGCTTTACAAAAGTGAAGATATGTTTGGTAACCCTCTGTACTCTTCCTTGGATCAAGATGCGCAGAGTTCTTCCTCTCATAGGAATCTCTTCTGTCACCTGTGTGACTGCCTTTCTTTCATCAGCCCTACACAGACATTACAAAAGATGGAGTTTGGACTTGTATTTACAGTCATTGCAGGGGATATGTCTAGGGAAAAAGAGCTCCACTCTGCTAACAAGATGTTAGGAAGGTTTGAAGAATGGAACAGTTTTGGTAAACTTAGTATATTTGTTACATGGCACTGAATGCAGTATTCAACATAAAGCTGTTGAGAGACAAAAAAACATGGCCTAACCTGGATTAATTATTTTCACTGAATCAGTTGCATTTGCCCCAGATGCAGTTTTGGAGCAATCAAAGCCAACAGTTGTCCTGGTTTCAGCTGGATTGAAGTTACCTTTCTTCCCAGTAGCTGGTGTAGTGCTGTGCTTTGCATTTAGGGTGACAATAATTTTGATGACACGCTGATGTTTGAGTTGTTGCTAAGTAGTGTTTATGCTAAGGGGCTCAGCCTGCCCTCCCAGCGCGGGCTGGGAGTGGGTGAGGAGCTGGGTGGGGACATGGCCAGGAGAGCTGCCCCAAACGAGCCAAAGGAATATTCCATACAATATGATGTCATGCTTAGTATAGAAACTGGGGGGAGTTGGCAAGGGGCCGCCATGGTGTGAGGATTGGCTGGGGTTAAGCCAATTGAATCAAATGAAATGACTAGTTTTGCCTATAAGGCTCTAGGAGTTGAAATATTTTACATTATATCCATCTAGCTATATCTGTACCAAAGCCCCCTGCTTCCCTGCTTTTCACTAGCAAAAGCATTTCAGTTTGGGACATTTGTAATGTAGAGAAGGACACTTTTTCTGCAGTGATGATTCCAGCTTACAAACTCAGATTTATGGATTGATGTGGCTTTTTCTATTCTGTCTAGAAAAAAAAAAAAAAAAAGACAGAGCATTTTGAAAGAATAGTTTAATTTCTTTTCAATCCTAGTTAGTTTTTCCAAAAGGGTTAAAAAAAGATAATTTTTCATCAAGAACAGACCTTTTAAAGAGTCCTTGTGTTTACTGTGAGTTTTTATTTTTATAATACTTCTGCTCATCCTCTGAACCCCAAATTCCATTTTTTACACAGCTCTATTTGTACTGAAAGTCAGGGAAATTACTGCCTAGAAGTGGGATTTGCACACACATTGACTGCCTGCCTAATTATCCTTCTCCAGGGCACTCTAGGGTATTTGGTGCTCCACTGGGCCTCGTCTTGCTTGAATATTATCGAGAAGGAAAGGGAGGGGACTGACTCTGTAGTGTGCTCCTACTTTCTTGTACAGGGGAGTGCTTGATGCACGTCTTTCCCTTCACGGGGAGGGGGGGGAAGTAAAAATCCTGTTCTGTGCAGTACCGTTTGTACGAATGAAACAGTGTTTCTCACTCCTTTCTAAACTCGTCTGCCTCTTCTGTGACAGTGGCAGGCTTGGAAATGACTGCTGATTACGACAGGTGAAAGTCAGAGTACAGAGAGACTGGGAGGCAAATTGCATCGCAATCTGCTATCCACCCTGGAAACCAGAAGGGAGATGGTGCTGTGCCAGCACGTCCTCTGTATACACAGTTTAGGGATGAAGGGGGAGCTGGACTCTCCCAGGGCTCGATGCTGAGCTTTAGCACCTTTCAGAAATCGGCTCTTCAAGCAAACGAGAGAACATCCTGGAGGCAGCACCAGTTCCCCAGCAGGGGTGGGGGCAGCAGGAGACCATCACCTGGCAGTCAGCAGGTTGAGGCAACGCTGGAGAGAACCACTTGGCAACGGGCAGGTGGACCAGACAGCAGGAGTGCGGCACCATTTGCTCCACGCCTTGGCATTAATGAGACACCTATTGGAATTCTGCACACTCTTTAAAGGCCTTCTGTGCGGAAAATCGTTACGTTTACCGTAATCCTTTGGCAAGTGAAAAACCAAACTGGAATCTTCCCCGCTGTACTTATTTGTGGGCTTCCTAGGAGGCTTTTGGAGCTGTGTGAGTCACGTTGCTTTCTGGACGGAGGTGCTGAGAGGTAGACAGCTACCGAAAGCGAGGTACAAACTGGAGAGCCTTGTGCACGAAGGGGGTAGGATTTAGCACGAAGGGCTGTGATTTGACTTGACAGGGCTGAGTTTTTTCTAAGCAGCTTCCCTCTGTGTGTGCACACACTTAAAAGCACCGCTGTTGCACGTGCAGGAGAGCGCTAACATACCCTGGATGGCAGCGCAAGGTGGAGAACACCTCTTAGAAATGTGGCCCCCAAGACTGGGACTATATTTTTAAGGAGCTTAACTATCCAGCATACCGAGCTCTTCCTCAAAGACAGGCTGTAGGGTTAGCAGTGAAGGGGTAGACTGTGAGCCAACCAAGTCGTGTTTAAAATGCTTTTTCTTAGCCCAACTTGAAAGCTCTTGGCTTCCTCAGGGGCTGTGGCATGCAATCTGTAAAGGCAGCCTGCAGTGCTCTCTGACTTAGGATGCGGCTGGACAGGGGGGCAGGGAAGGTGCCTTTTTCATGTCATGACGCTGGTGATTACACCGACGGTGTTTTCTTCCCGAGGAGAGCTCCACTTTCCATGTGTTTTGAAGCAAACTGTTGCTCTCTTGTGCTACTGTTACATAAACACAGTGCTGAGCACTGATCTACAGTCTCTCTTAGTTCAGATTTGAAACTCTCAGCAGCTGGAGAATTAAAGTGATGCTCCCGGAGCCCAGCCCCAGAAAGATTGCCCTTGCTGGGACACAGATAGAAGCTCCCTGCTGATT
This sequence comes from Actenoides lindsayi, assembly GCA_025331215.1. NCBI lineage: Eukaryota > Metazoa > Chordata > Aves > Coraciiformes > Alcedinidae > Actenoides > Actenoides lindsayi. Next base: position 14,702 of record WTSP01002233.1, read on the forward strand.
TATGTGGGCTTCACTGTTTTGCAGCACTGCAGGAAGCACCCCTGCAGCCTCAGCCTCTACATCTTTCTCTCTTGACCTACCTAGAGAGAAGGATGGGGGGGAGAGGTAAAACAGAAAGGCAGGGGAGCTGCTGTTTTGTCGAGGGTCTAGGGATGCCCTACCACTTACGGTTGCTGAGAACAAATGTAGCATCCTCTGTATTACTTGAGCGAGGAGGCAGCAAGAGAAATGCATAATCTCATGCCTGGTGAGGTAGGGGGAGGGGAAAATGTCTTTTAAAGTGTAATAACACCTAGGTTTTATAATCCTGCCCAGCTCAGGCTTGACAATTCTTCTGATAGCCCAAATACTATAAATTCAGTTAAAGATAACAGAACAGATGGGAAAAACATATGGTTTGTAGGTAGTGTGTGGTGGTTGATATTTGTGGTACATTAGGGGAATTAATTTTATTCTCTCTCTTTCTCTGTATAACTTTTTTGATGCTTTCTCGAGTTCTTTTTGCCTTTAGGTGAGCTCAGGGTTTTGCAAATATCTGATAACTTGGCTTTGTTAGCCAAACTATCTGTTGCTTTGTGAATCTCCTTTAGAGTTATTGTCCATATACGTTATCTTCAAGCTCCAGCTCACTCCGAGCCCAATTGCTTATGCCATCTGTCCTATTAATTTCTATGGATAGCTTGAATGGACAAGGGATGCTGCACGGGGACTTCCCTTTGCTGGGCTGCTTTACCAGTCCTCACCATGTGCATTGGATGCCAAGAGATGCCGTGCCCGTACGCAGGGGCTGGGAGCAGCACGGGACCTGCTGGGCAGAGGCCCCTTTCCCAGCAGTGCTGGCCTTCCCCTGCTGCGGAGCGGCTGCACACCGTCCCTGTCTGGGGGGAATGGGAGATCACCTCCAGCAGCGGGTGCTGCTGCCAGCAGCATGGACAGCTTCCCTGCTGGCTTTGCTTAGAGGAAGCCTGCCTGTTCTGCTGGAGAAGCTCCCAAATGTTAACCCCCTAATTTACCTGCCAATCTCCTCCGCAACAAATTTGTGAGTTCCTCTGGAGCTAGATACAATGCTCTTCTTTTTATGTAGCGCTAAATCTAGGCAAGTTAGGTTCAGAGCACAAACATATAAACATTTCAAGTACTTGATTTTGGATACCCGAGAAAATCTGCCCAAGAATGAGTTGTGGTTACAGTGCAGATTTACAGTTAGAGGAAAGGAACTTTAGACTAATGAATAAGAGGTAATATATTTGCTCATAACTCTAAGATGCTTGAGGAGAAGACTCTTTTCCCTTGGAAAGGACATTTGACAGCTGGTCTTTCCATGCAGCCATAGTTTGAAAGGAAGGAGTACATCTTTGCCATAGTAAAAGGGCAGGATACAGTCTAGCTTCTGATACAGGATGAGATCAGGCTTGAAGCAAACTCAGCCTCAACTGTCAGAATTTTCTGTCCCTGATCTTCACCCACGTATTGTGAGTTCTAAGGTAGGCTACTGACTGATCCAGCAGTGTCCACCTTGTCTCTTGAACGTGTTCTCGTGATGCAGGGATGTTGTACTTGGACCAAAGCTCCTGAATATGTGTAAGGGCCTTGTTCACTGATCCACCTTGATACATCATCTACATGCCTGCCTTCCTGCATGCCCAGAAACAACATGTCTGTACTCCTTCTCATGCTCAGTGACAAAATTACTTGCAGTAGTATCCTCGGTGTATTGTTGACCTAATACGTCGCACTTTGGTGAATTTGCCTGAAAACTATTTGTAGGTTTTTGACCTCAGCTTGAGCCAAGGCTGTATTGTCTCAGGCTCCTCAAAGCAGCCTGATGGTACACGATCTGTCATTAGAGGTGTGGAGTATGTGAACACTCTGATAAATGAAACACTGAAAGTATTTTCTGTTTTGTAAATGCTCTAAATACGTTGCCCTGTGGGACAGATGATGTGAAGCACATGACACCAAGCTTATCCTGATGAGAAAGCCAAATGTGCCAGGGGGAGCTGGATGCAAGAAGCAGCAGAGAGTTTAGGCCAACTTATCTGAGATGGTTTGGGTTGATGTCCATGCTGCTGAAAGCAGGATGCCAAATAGCTGTATTTTTACCCAAACTGCAGAAAATTGAGTGAAAGATTGCAATTTTAGCTGCATCTGGAAAGAAGTGCTGCAAATTAATGGGAAGCAAGGATATGATCCTGCAAAGCATTTGGCATTCTTCTAATCAGCGTGCGCTTGATGCAAAGCTCTGGTCCAGACAACGGGATCCGTTCTGGGTTCCCATTGACAAGGATGAGTTTCAGATTTGGCTTGGGGAATTGACTGGGACAAACTCACTGATGTGGATTTGTATTTCAGGAGCAATGGTCAGATTCCAGCTGGCAGAAGGTCCCTGATTTGTCACTGACAGCACAGATCAAAGGCTAAGGGAAATTTTAGAAGGATTATCTTGGCAGTGCTATTCGGGACTACCAGAATGCTAAGGCTAACAATGTGCACATGCTGATCAATGAAGATCCTTAACTCTGGCATCTCCCCCTTGAGGCCGGACTTTAAAATTACAGAACTCTGAGGATCAAAAGAAGCTGTTCAGAACAGCACTGAAGACCCAAAGCTGCGGCTTCTAGTAGAAGGGCTTGTGAGTCCCGCGTTAACTGGGTGCATTACATCTGTAAGTTCTGGAGAAGGGGGCTTTTCATTAGTGTCTGTTGACCCTAGTGTGAGCAGAAATGGGATCCAGAACTTGGAAAGGTGAAGGCTAAATGATGGGCCTGGTGTCAGTGGAGAGTGTATGTTGTGCCATGTTGCTTTGTCCATCTCTGAAGGCCCACGGAAAGATGCTGTGGCTGGGGACAGGGTGACTGTACTTGGGGAGCTCTACAGGTGGGTCTCACTTTTTTGTTTGGCTGTAGATCACACAGCACACAGACTCTGTAAAATCACAATGCATTTACAGAGTGAGTTTTCACACCTAGAGTACATTCTTAGGAAGGGAATGCTCTGTGGGTCAGAAGTTTTGAAAAAATTGTTACTGAGTTTCTGATTCTATTTTATGTATATATTCCACATTAGAACTGTTTCTTTTGGAAGGAGGCAGGACGTATAACTATTCGCTTGGTCTTTAAGCGAGATGTTTTTTCAGCTGTAATTGTGTCTTTTATTCTTAAACTTACCCTTATAATTAAAAGGATATTACCAGCTTTTGCATTCCTAAACGCTGACCCATTTACTGTGACTGGTTGTGCTTGATATCTTTTCTCTTTTTTTTTCTCTTTCCTGAGTTTCTAGCTCCCAGGTAGCCAAAATTTTGTTTGCTACTAATAGCTCTTCCACCCACTTGCCACACCTCTTAGTGGTTCAGCAGTGCAGTACTTTAAAATTAGCCAGAACCCGATTCTGCTTTGGTTTTACGCTAACTCTGTATGGCTGTAGCTCCAACTGGGAGAAGGGAATTGGTCCCAATCTATAAACATTATTCCTCTGCAATATTTGGCAGTGACTTCACTTAGCCTTATTGCAGAAATGTCCTTTGCAGGACCGTGAAAACTGTATTTTACATCTGATAGAGCATTCAGTGAATCCTTGGTTCCCTCTGAGAGTCAATAAATGTGTCCTGCTGAAAACTTTATAGACAAGCCCCACTGGCAAGGGAAGGGGACAGAGCAGAGCTTCAGCCTTTAAAGGCCTGAAGCTGGAATTGCCATCGCACTACATCTGGCTGAAGGGGCATGGTTGCTCACAGTGGAGCAAGCGGGTAGCCAGCAAATGCCATCCTGATCCTGAAGAAAGTTCCATCTGCTTTGTGCCAGTAGAAATGATTGCATGTAGCCCATGCAGATGAGCTTGGCATGCCTGTCTGGCTGCCAGTGAAAATCACAACGGGGATACACCAGCAGCAAATGACACGAAGAGGAAACAGAAGTAATACTCATTGTCATTGCTGGGGAGAAACAATAAAACCATTGGTAACAAACTGTAATGAAAGAGGCTTTAGCTGTTGGCTTTGTAGGTGGCTGTGGATCCCAGAGCCCTTGACTCTAGAAAGTTTTTTGTAGCAAAGGTACCCAGGACTGCAGCTGTCCCTGCCGTCCCCAGTTTGCCTGGGCTTGGTCTAAACTCTCCCTGAAATCTTGCACTCAGCTGCAGCCATGCAGAGCTGAAGACTTGTAAGCCAGTTTGCTTGTTCCCTTCCTTCGATGTGGTGACTGTGATTAGTTACTAAAAGGGGGTCCATTGCAAGAAAAATGTGACCTAATGAATGGAAAGAAAATGTTGACTTTCAATTCCATAGCACTTATAATCTGTTCAAGACCAAAAATGTCATTTATTACTAAAGACTTGTGTTTTTTCTGTTCTTTATATTGTTGTAAAGACAGCCTAATTACATCTCTGTTTGGATTTATTTATACTGCTTGTATATGGGCTTTTCTTTTCCCTGTGCTGTAAAAAAGGGAAAGGCCAGGAGAATCGGGTAGCAGACTGAAGCTGTTTCTGTTTCTGGGGAGGTAGCACAGGGGACAGCTTGTGGTCCCCACTAGTGCCCTGCCAGCAGCCTCATTCCCTCCACATTAGCATGTGCCTGGCCCAAGGTGAGGATGTGCCTTGTTTGCTGTCAAATTTGTCCGGGTTTCATTTTGGCCCATGATGTATTTTACTCCCAGTATTTTCCTCTTCTCATAAATTCATCCTATAATCTAGCCAACAGAAAGGGAACGTGAAAAGGGCATCCAAGAAAGGGAGGAGAAAAGAGAGGCTTCTAGAGGTGAGGGAAAAATGTTGGTGATGGCTGGCACTTGGGGTAAGTGGAAATGAGGTGGACAAAACAAATTGCACAAGCAGCTTTTCCTCTGCCTGATGCAGAATTTATGGCATTTAGATGAATGTTTGGAGAAGGATTCCCTGGTCTGGCTGGGGCACAGGGTAAACTCAGCAAGGCAATCCTTGAGTGCTTGTATGTATCAGCACAGGGAACCATATTTTCCCTGGTGCTGCTGGATTTCTGTATAAAAGTGAATCTAAACAGGGTGTTTCTGTCCACCCTAAGTAAAATGAAGGCATAATAAAGAAGTCAATAAAATATGTCTTGAGGAGGAAGTAAAACAGACCCTTTGTGTATGTACATGCCAACACCCAAAGCACTCTTGTAAAACAGAAGCAGCAGCTCTTCTCCTGGTCCCTTCCTGGTGTAAACGTGACAGTGGGTGTGACCTGCACCAGGCGTTTCTCATCACACAGAGCACTAGAAGAGTTAAAGCAAAGAGCCAAATGCTCTTGAAAGTGAAATGGCAGCAGGAGCTTGGCACCCGGTTTGAAGAAGAAGGAAGTATGAGTAAATATTTGAGGGGAACAACCATTTCAATCTTGTCATTTGGGGCCCTGGTCTGTCTGGTTTTGCTGAGGCTAGAAGGATGCAGCCCCGTGCTTGTCGCTAGGACTACGTACACATGGTTCTGTGGATTTTGTACTTTTATGGCTGCTCCGTGATAATGTAAGAGAAAAAAAAAAATCCTTTATAGTCCCTGATTATCAGGTTACAGTTTATCAGAGATATAAATGCCAGCAATTTAAATGACTCTGTATTAGGTTGCCCTTGAAAAAACAGAATTTGTAATGAAAAGGACAATGCAAGGAACTCTTTGTGGAACAATAACTCCATATTAGTTGGAAGGAGCGTTGTATATTTAGAAATTTCAAGTCGTTGGCTACCTTTAAGTAAAGTATACGTGAAGTGGTTATCTTCTTTATGGACAAAAAAATTTTATTGCTAGCTATTATGAACTCCACAATCTCTAGGCAAAGATTTTAATGGGCTAGATACAGGGCACTATCAATAATCTTAGTTAACATTTCGATTCTGTTAGCTTACTACACTGATAGCATTCACCGTGGCCTGAATGGCAACCACAAGTACACCACAAGAATAACCGGACAACGTTTACCTGTAGGAAGAATTATTCTACGGGGTCGTATATTACACTGATTCCTGAAAGCATTGCTCTTCTTCATATTGCAGCTCGCTACTGCCTTTTCACTGTGCAAACGACTGTGGAACTAGAAGGTTACAGGAGGACGCTTCCGTGAAGCTGTGTGGAACACCGGCTGTAGTGGCTTGTCTATACTTGGTTGTCTTCCAGATCTCTGGGGCTGGGCTCCACCTGTGCCAAAGCAGTGTGTCGTCTAGTGGTTCCCATCCTTTCTGGAGCCAAGCCTCATGTTCGAACCCTGGCAGTGTCCCATGCTTCCTTGGATAGAGCTCCAACTGGATCGGGGCTCGGAGTCCCGGTTTGCCGCTTGCGCGTGTATGTGTGCACCTGCTTTTTGATGTGAAGTGTTAGCGTGTACAGTTTGGCTGGGTACTGCAAAATCTGTCAGAGCAGGTTGCCCACCTGAAGTCAGTTTCTCAAATGTGTGGCAACCACATTTCTGCTGCGATTTCTGTGATTCTGGAAACCCCGTTGCAGTTTGGAATGTAGAGGCTGCGCTGTCTCTCTCCCTTTAGGCTGGTAACTGGGGTGGTTGGTAGACTCCATCCTCTATACCCTGACTCTGCTCATGTATGTATGGGGCGTACACCAAAACAGCCTGGGCCATCTGTGCTCTTACCACTGTCCTCAGAGCTGTTCTGGTCAAAACTTCTGTCCTGCAGATCCCTGTGTGGGGTGAAAGTTTTGTTTAGCTGAGCTGCAGCACAGGCTGATCGTTGAAGGCCTTCCCCTGGAAAGCGAGGTTGAACTCTGGGTTCCGGGTAGTGCTCACTGGGGAGTTGTGATGTGTAGCTGGGCTTGTAACAGAGTAATGCAAGTCCAAGGGCCCATTTTTACTCTAGTGTCCAAAGGATTGTGGAAGATATCGCCATGCAAGTAATGAATATTTGGATTTCCTCCACACTTGCTTTCGTAGCATTGTTTTGCTTTGCCAAATTCGAGCTTGAGTTGGAACCATGCTGCAGAAAGGCAAATTACGTTGTGTTTGCTTTAGCTCAAAAGAGTACACAAAGAACTGGAGCTCTCCAAACCCACATCAAAGGTGAACGTACCCTCTGCTGCTCCAGACATGTCCATCAAAAAGGATAAGCATTTGATGCTGCATGGAAAGATACTTAACCTGCCTGCTAATGTGGCAAGTCACTTCTGTCCCTCTTGGCTTGGAAAAGACACTTGAAAATGAAACCTGTGTAATCCGGGCAAAACGCAGAGCAAATTCAGGTGCCAAACAGCTCCACAGAGAATCAGAGCAAGAGGATGTAAGAGAGACAATAAATGTCCTGAAGTTATTTACTTGGTGGCAGTGTCTTCAAATCTGCAATAAAAGAGGATCCCATCAACAGAGAACTTGCCTGGCTGCTGCTTTGCTGTACCTGTGTAGGAACAAACCGTGGAGGCTTTCCAAGGACTGCGCAGAAACTTGTTTTGCCTAAAATCTGTCCCACTCGATTGCTGTCAGGCTGAGAACTGGACTTTGCTCAGTTTGTACAGCTAGCCTCAGGCTCCTGTAAGTTACTTTGATCTACGTGGGTCCCTGAGGATCTCTCAACTTGTGATTTGGGCTCCACAGCCTGTTCCACAAAACGGGAAGTTGTGTTTTACTGACAGGGGTCTCGCTGTCCCTTCTGGTAGCAGCAGCCTGCTTCACACTGGTAATCTGGTGCTTCTCTGAAAAGTGCTTTTCCAACAGGACAACTACAATTAACACTGCGCTGTAAATGCCATAGATGAAACCACGTCATCTATTTAAATTAAAAATGTATATTATTACTTTCTAAATATCTGTTTTCTTTCTAAAATCATCACCCTAGTTGAGGGCTATGGCATCTCCTGCAAATGGTGACCGGCTGGGGTTAATAGCCATTCCTTGTACCAGAGGTTATCATCTCTCAGCAGGGGGTTTAATCTTTTCCCTTGGAAATTTCCTGCCTTTAGGTCTGTTTTGCTTAAATGATCCTATTGCCTTAAATGTCAGCTGGCATACAGGGATGCTCTTCTGACTTACACAGTTTTGTCTGCGAGCAGGGTGGGAAATTTTCTGTCAGTTTTGTTTTTCATGGAAAATACACTTTCCACAATATAGATTCGCTTCGGTTTGGGGAAGACTGGCTTTGGGGATTTTTGGTGTAAATGCTATTGTGGGGGTTTGGTTGTTTTTAGTTCGTTTCAAGCTTAGAGCCAAAAACGTACATTTGTTTTCTGCGTGGGAAATACCAGTTATTTTGATGGTTCCTCACCTCACCGTTTTGCAACTATGTTGTAAAAATGGGTGGGGAAAGGTGAGATTAGCAAAACCCAATGTTTTCTTTCTTTCAGAGGAAAAGTTGATTTTTCTTCAGCTGAAATGTGTGTTTGCTTTGGCTGGGCCATTTTCCCTAGTGAAATTGAAGTGGATTCCTCTGGGGGAGCGTGAGCTTCCCTTGGGCCCAAGTGAGCTCTTGGTGCCCAGGTTTGGAAGATGGAGTATTTGTGGTTTATCTTCCTAGATCCACTGTTGAGGTTTTACAGGACTGTAAATCTAGAGTAAAGTAATGTAAATCCGTAGTAATGTAACTATATTTTTTCCCCTCCGTGGAGCTGTCTAGGTTTACACCAGTGAGAATAAGAACAGTATTTTGTCCTTTAATATCTATCTTCAGATAATAAAAGTCATATGAGGGTTTCACTAAATATTTGGCAAACCTACTAAAACAAGCCCAACAAACTACGCAGGACGTAGATTAATTTCCTCCACCAGCATCTGGGTTCAGCATTATAATTAGCAGCAGATCTAGTGATATGCCAAACAAAGATGTTTATGTCAAATAGCTATTTCTTAGAAGAAAAAAAAAAAAGGGGGGGGGGAGGGAGGGCACGGGCTTCACTTAATAGAACACCACATTGCTAGCCTGAGTGATGAGCTGTTACTGACAGAGGTGTTTACAGATTGCAGCTAGCAAAATGTTCAGTTATATTATTCAGTTCAGTTCACGGTTATATAGGCATGGCAGGGGCGTGGGGGACTTTAATCTGTCCTCACTTTCTTACCTCTTCTGTCCTCACTTTCTTACCTCTTCTAATGGCTGCTTTTCCCACTTGAAAATTCTTTTGATCTCTCGACATGTGAATCACACTTGTTCACTTGGACTCACTTAGACTTTGGCTTTAAATCAACTCTGCGTGTTGAATGCACCTCATACAAGTGACAGGCAAAGCTTAGAAAAGTTGGCATGGAAGCTTTCTCAAACAACAGCCAAAGTAGGCATAACCCCAGCCCTGTGAAGTCACTGCACCCCCTGAACTGCCACAGCAGGACCGTGTGTATGAGGAGGACAAAGTTCCTGTTGGTATTTTGTAACGTGGAGATCCCAACCGCTGCCAGGAACCTGGGGAGAGGGAAGAGAATGAATTATTCAGACCTCTGAAGAAGTTTGAATTGGGCACTGCTGCTAGAGACAGATTCAGATTTATGTGTGGTCTTGATAAAGGAAACTCTGATCTTGCTGAGAATAGGTGGTCACTGTAACAAAAGCAGAACTGTAAAGAGTTAATTTAATGCAGAGGAATTCTATGAATTTCTTGAAAGACCAAAGGAAATCACTCTCCAAAACGATGAAGAGAGTCCAAAGACAGATTTGGCAACTCTTCTAGACTGTTTTACCACAAAATGACCTTGGGTTTATAGCTGTGTCACGCTAATGTTTCAACCTTCAGCGTGTGTGCTAGAGGGCTGTACTCTGCCAGTTGCAAAGGATGCTTTCACTCATTTATAACCTAGGGATATTAGACATCATAAAAAGTTCAATATACCAATGTGATGATAATCTATCTGTTGTCTGCACTACAAACTTCCCAGCTAGCATTCCAGGATTGTATGTCAGGCAGTAATTAGAATGATGCATTTTACATCTTCTGAAATAGTGCCAGGAAGAGAATTGCTTTCCATTTGGAACAGTGTTAGCAGTACAGCTGGAAATGCTGCCTAATGAAAATACTTTTAAGTATCTTTTGGTCTGTGTTTAGTCCCAACTCTCCCAAGGAGCACAGGCAATCTCTTCTGTTCACCTTGCTGGGTTGCAGAAGAATTGCTTGAGAAGCTGTCAGTGCTGATTATACATAGCGAAGAGTCTGGGTTTTAAAGCCACTGAACTCTACTGCAAAGAGCTCTGAGTTTCACCAAAGTACCAAACACTGAAAATGTTCAGGGGGATTTGTAATTTTGCCTGACCCTCGGGGTGAAACACCTTCCTCTGCAACTGGCCTGACCTCCTGAGACACCCAGTGAACTCAAGCCCCAGCTCTGGGTCCTGGTTTAGAGAACAACAATACTGATCAGGATGTTTGTTATCAGGATTTTAGCTCGGCATGGGCAAAGGTAAAGAGCTGTCATTTTGTGTCTGTGATTTCTAAGAATAAATGCAGAGATATTACCAAAATATTGGTAGACTTGTCTGGATTCAAACTTTGGCAGAATAGGGATGAAAATCTAGTATAAAGTTTGAAATAAAAGGTAGATTTCAAAACATTGTATACTGGACTTCTTGTATGGAACTTCAGTCTATGATCAAAACTGCCATGTCTACAAAGAAAGAAAGCTTCATTTACTTTGTTTATAACCTATAGCAAGGAATGAAGGTTCTGGGTCAGATCATGTTACTGTTACTAGAGCATTAAGTTACAATGCAGTCTGACTAGCTATATTATCTCCTGCTTAGGCTTCATAGAAGTAATCTATTAATTCTGAGATTTAGAGAAAGTTGATGTATGGACAGATACCTACATGGCCTCTTTCCTGCCCAAATCAGTAAGAAAAGTTCTTGGTAAAGTAGAGCAGAAATATATTTATCCATTTAAAATATTCTAGAAGTTACCTTTTGGTCACGCTAGCATTTCTCAGAGTACAAGCCAAATAAGTGTGCAGGAAAAAATTGATGTGTGTCTGTGTTTTCCCCTAGACTAATCTTGAGATTCCTGCCTTTCCAATAATGCATCTTTGGGAACATCATAATGGCTTATAACATATTCTTTACACTGAACTTGAGGTCCTCAGCTCATGTCAGCTAGCACAGTCAGGCTAACCTGTGCTGATTTGCCACAACCCAGGATAAGACTGGTGGAGATTAAAAGAGAGTCATCATCCCGTAGAGCAGAACTGAACGTGCATGTTGGAAACAGTCCCAATTTTTAGCCCAGTTTTGTTGTTCCACTCAGCACTACTGCACGGCCCCCTCTGAAGGCAGTTCACGCGCTGCCCTGCCATAGCTGGTGCCAGTAGGAAGCATTTGCAGGATAAAGCTGTCTGCGGTCACTCTTTGGTTGGTGATCCGGAGCTGGCACGCTATGTAGGTTTTGAAATGTGGCTCCTGCCTGAACACTGAAATCTTCCCCGGGTCACCCTTCCCAGTTTTACGTTGGGTCATGTGACCTCTACAAGAGTTACAATTACTTCTGTGCTTCTCCATGGCTTTCCAACCACTTCTTCAGGGATCCTGCTGGAATCACGGTGGGGATGCCCACGTGGTTTTTTGCCTTCGGACTACAGGGAAGAAACAGGGGCCCTTCAGGTGCCAAGGCTGTTGACAACTGTTGATAAATGAAGGTCCTCTCTCAGCGCTGCTGCCTGTCCTACACTGGTTTCCATGGCCCTATCCTGGCAGTGCCCTCAGCCTTGCAGGACATCTCTCCTTGGGCTGGCAAAGCCCCACAGTGAAGCCTCCTCTTGCAGGGCTCTTCGCCTTGGGAACTGGAGGCTGCCTGAGGGCCAGCTATGTTGACAGCTATCATCAGAAAGAGTTTTGGGAGAAAATAAAAACAACCACATAATTTCTCCCGAGGAAATGCAGTTTATCTGTCTACCTCTCATGACAAAACACAAGGGGACCACAGCAGCATAAGCGGTGAAGAGGCTGAACGTGACTAGTCCTTTGGTGGCAAGGTGGCCTGGTCCTGGTTTCTCCTGCCCTGCTTTGAAATCCACCACGTCCCTCAGCATGGCCCGAGTGTCACCATACTGTAGCTGCTGTGAGCCTCAGAGACCAGGGCTACCCATGGGGATGAGGTGGGGCAGTTCAGACGTGTCTTCTCAGAAACCTGCACAGCAGCAGCGTTCCTGGCAGCTCAGGATGGTGTTCATCCCTGTGCCCAGAGAGGGAGGCCCCGTCTCTGTGTGTTTGCAAGGTAAAGGGGAGGTGTCTCTCCTTCATTCTCTTTTCTCCAGTGCAAGGTGAGGCCCAGTTTGGCAGCTGGCACGCAACTTCATTCCTTCTGCTTTCTTTTCATCTCCTTTTCTCTCTATAGTGCAAAAATAGTATCAGTAACACGTTTATATCCTGCAGGAAAGGTAACATGTGGACAATGTTGCAAAACTCCAGGTGGGAGCTGTGGCTGTCGTACAGAAATGACATATGTAAAAGTTACCAAATATATACAGAAGCTTTGAAGGAGAAAGGTGTGATTTCAGAGAAAATTATCTCATCCTTCCTGAAACAAATGGGAAACCAGGTTTCTTGGCCCTCATGGGAACTTTCATGGCACTGGACTACTTAACTGTTAGCCCTGAAAGTCCTTATCATGAAGGACACTTTGCCTATGGCTTTCCTTAGTAGGTAGGGATATCACTCTGAATCTAGGTGCAAGTGGAGATTAAGTCTAGTAGTGTCACAGGAGAAAGGAGAAACTGTGAGAGGACAGACCACTCTAGGGGCTGTCCTATGCTCCCAGTCCCTGGGATGGCTCTGAGCCATCTCCTGTCCCCCAGGACTGCTCCTTCTGATTTGAGAGCCAGTCCTGCCTGCATGACTCAGCCCTGCTCGCTGCTTACCCTTCTAGTTAGTCCTTGTGAACTTTCAATAGCCAATGTACAAGGGGTGGGGAGTAGCCAAGGCTGAAGTGACTTAACACATCACTCTAGCACACAAGCCTCTCACTAGCTGTGTGAGCTCACTTTGCCGGAAAGCTTCCTTGCAGGCAGGGGCAGCTGCATGAGGTGGTAAGGAGTTCGGCTTCCCAGTGCCTGCAGAGCTCATGTGGCAGTCAGAAGCCTGCAAATCCTACCCACAACAAGCCTCATCTCCCTGTCTGTAGCTCTGAGCACATCCCTCGACAGTACCTGGGTTTAGAGACGTGAATTCAGAGGTGTGTTTGGCAGTTTATACCTCAGTTCATTTACAAGTTACCTGTGTGCAGATTTACGTCTGAGAGAGTGAGTTGCTCTGCAATTTGGTGTGAACGTTGCTCCATTGCTTCTGAGACACTAAACATGCTTGGCCTGAGGTACCTGTGAAATGCCATCTCCTTTCCTGGTTTCTGACAAGCCATTACTCTAGGGGCTGCAAAGACCTGGGTATGCCCAGTGCTGCTGTCTGCTGACTGACATTTTGGAGCTGGGCTGATGAGAAAATGTAAATGTGTTTTTTGGGTTTTTTTTTTTTTGTGGAAAATTGAGGGTTTATTCAAAATTATTTATATGGATAGAAAACCCCAAGTATTTTTTAAAACACAGTGACAGGCTCCTCTTTTTTTGTAGCCACTGCTGTACATTGAAGCATTAAAGCTTGGCATCTAACCTATATATGGGATGTCCAAACCCCAGTGCCTATGTGGCATTGCTGCTCTGGTATGAATGAAAAAAATGCTGTTTCTCTTATTTTTTTTTCTCCTTCCCCCTCCCCACTGCATCTGGAAAAAATCCAGTTCAATGAAAATCAACATTTTCTCTAGAAGAGAAGAAAGTGGGTGATAAGGAGGAAAGATAATAATTACACAGAGCCAGTTGTACAGGTTGTTGGCTCTTGTTCTGTTAGTGGCTCCCTGGCAGTGTCCATCACTTGTCTGTCATTACACAGAGAAGTCTCTGCTTCCACGAGCTGTGGCAGTGAATTTCAGGCTCACAGCAGTTAACAGTGAACCTTCACTTCAGCAGGAACAGGGTCCAGCCCTCAACTTGTCCTACTCAGCCAGATACTCTTCAAAAGTTGGGATTTTTTTCCAGCACAAACTTTGTCTTCTCTCAGCTCACTCTGCATACGGACATTGGAACATAAGCTACCTTCTTAAACAAAAATCAGAGCAAAGCACTTGACTTCAGAAGAATAGGGGACCCAAAAGTAAAAGAAAGGGGGAGGGGAAAAAAAAGCCCTCTTAGGTACTGAGTTGAACAAATGCCATGGGTTGTTATAGCAACTTGAGTTCTAAAACAGGAGAGAATACCCACATGCTGCCACATCTACTGAAGAACCCACACTACAGCCTTCAAAACTCAGGCACTGAGAGGAAACACCTATTTCCTATTATTTAAAAAAAAAAAGAAATAAATCACAACCCAAAAACCAGCGCATAAGGCATCCTGAGAAAAATCCACACACGTTATCCTGTGAAAGGGAAGAAGCTCTTGAAGATGCTTTGAAAAGGCTTATGGTATCATTTGTTTATTGTATTTAGAGCCTGCGTGCCTGTGTGTGATGTGGATTTCAACTGGCAAAGAGAACTTGAAAGCCTTCCAGCAAAACCGTAAGCGCTCCGACAAAGAGTTTGTGGAGGGAATAACTGGCAGCAGCAGCAACCAAGGTGACAGTGACAAGCTGTAACATCAAACCTGAAACATTTACCAGCTTTGTGTACTCGTATGAGAAGTAATGATCGTTCAGACACTGACTGTCTGTGTCAGTGTAGAGAAGAAGCACTGATTAGTAGTGAATCTAGGAGACAAAGCTTCAGGCAGGTATCATGGAAAGTCTTCCTAACAAAACACCGTGTTATATGTGAAAATGTGTAAATCAGACTTCCTGTTCTGGCAAAAGCATGCTTACTATGGCCCAGCGAAGCAAATAGCTGTCTTTCTCTTGACTTGGATGAGCACTGGATCAAACTTCATGCTTGCATATGAAATATTGCTTGGTTTGGGGTATTTATCTGTCCCAATTTTATCTGAGTAACTTGTGTGGGAGTGTAACAGCCTGAGACGCTCCCCTGGAAAAGGCAGGGGGCTGGAAGTGCCACATTTGGTTATTATTCCATAATTTTATGTTGTGGGTTATTTTCTGTCAGACTAGTTGTGCTAAAAGTCATCTGTGAATTCCTACCTTGGCTAACCCGTTCGCCAGCTGACTTCACGTAGCAAAAGTGGAGAGACTCACAGCACTGTGCTGAGATCAAAGTCACTGCTGAAATAAAGGCCGGCTGCTGGGAAAGGGGGCAAAGCAAGCATGGGACTGCCCTTGACACTCAGAGAGCAACATCTGGACAGGCAGGAATTTTTCCAGCAGAAAGGCAATAGAACGACTGGACACAACCATCAGTTGTGGAGACAGCAGCCCCACTCCAGGCTAGGTCAGTTGGCTGGTGACCCACGGCTGGCAGCCTTGGGGTGCTTGCATGGCTGTTCATGCCCCCACTGATGTGTGGCAGAGCCTGGGAGGCCTGAGGAGCAAGCCTCAGCATCTGCCCAACCCCTTTTTCCTTCTCTAGCAGGCATAAGGCATCATAGGAGAGATTTGAGGGTAGATTAATGAAAGCAAAATGTACCAGTATGGCACCAAGGAAGCTCATAGGTGTGTGTCACGGAGAAACGTGAACACCCATAGGAGGCCCTGTAGGTAGGAGGTTTTGCCTTCACAGAGTTCTGAGAGAGTGGACTGTGCTGAGTTTAAAGGGTAGAGAGGTTCCCCTCTTGCCCCTCCATTTGACTTCAACTGGCTCACCAGCTCACGCTGCATTTGTGGTAGAGATCTGTATGTCAGTGAGGAAAAAACATTGCAGAATGTGGTTATATTTGTGGCAAGGATGACAAGACACGAGATCATTGGTTTTGTCTGTGATTTTTTTTTTCCCCTCCAGTTCCTGGTGTTGCCATTTTACAGTATTGTATTTTATTGTGCTTCTCGATGGATGCTGGGGTATACCCCTTACCCTGAAAGAGCTACAGTCCCACTGCTCAGACTGCCCCAAGCACTCTCTCACCCCCTGGGCCAGTACAGCTGGGTGATGGAGCTGGCACAAACCTGCCAAGGGGTGAATCCTTGTTTGGCTGCAAAAGAAAGAGTCAGTGGCTCCTACAATAGGCTCGTAGGCCACTCCTCAGTGTCTTTGAACCTTTCTCTCCCACCTTCCTCTTTCCTAGAGGTATAATTTTCAGTAGAAGCTAGCTCAGGCCAGCTGGTTTTTCTGTACTCATCTTCCCAAGATAGTGCATCTGGACAGAAGTTTTCTTCTCTCTCCCTTTAAATCAAATATGACTGAAAGACATTGCCCAAACTACCTCCAGTAGTAATAATATTTAACGATACATCTTCAGACAGAAAAGAATATGGAAGCTATTAAACCTAGAGGCAAATATTTTCTGAGTTATGAGTGTGAGAAAATTGAGTTATAGGTAGAATGGGGATGGTTTTGCAATCTTCACAGCAGGTGTTAAAACCAATCTGCTAAAATAATTATTTATTTGTCTTAAAAGTGTAACCTTGGCTTTTTAAAGCTATCATGGAAGGAGTGTAGAGGAATATGTTTTCATCTGTGTACAAATTAAGCAGGAGTTTCTGGTGATGCAGTGCAAAGGAGAGTTGATAGAGTTATTGGAGGGAGGAGGTCTGGTTTTAAAATTTATAATTAAAAAAAAAACACAACAGGAAAATCAAATGAAATGTTAGATTTATTAATTTTTTATTATTATTTGTTGGTGAATGCCCAGCCACCAGTGAAGAGAAGTCCATGGTTCAAGCTCAGGTACAGATCTAGCATTGGTACGTCGTGCAGCAGCTGTTAGATTTAGTTCTGAGAGATCTGAGAAAAAAAAAAAAGCTTTAGGAGAGATTTCTCCTGGTAAACTGGCACCAGTGCTGTGTTAGACATGGTGCAGTTACTGTGTGAGCTAACTCACAGCTTCTGCAAAGTCTGTAAGTGCAAACTACCATGCAGCGCTTGCTCTCGTATTCTAGAATGGATTTGTCAGAGAAGCTTTTCTTAATGGTCATGTCTGTCACACTGGATGAGAAACACAGGGTTTTTCCTCTCTGCAGAATTCAACATCAGGCATTCAAATGGGGATAAAAGAGCCAGAGGCTGATGCTTGTGCAAGACCAGCACAGGGCAAGGAAGGTGTCAGCAGCCACGGGTATGCGCAGAGAAGCAAGGACAGCTGCTGGGCGAGTGAATAGTCCAGCCATGCCCTCCCAGCTGAGCTCGTGGGGTCTCAGCAGAACAGTGCCCCTTCTGGGGACACAGGGTCCCAAGGTCTCAGACAAGAATGTCCCTCTCTGCACCCAGGAGGGAAGCTGGCCCCCTTGGGCCTGGGCCTGTGTTGTAGTGGAAGCTACTGCAGGTGCCTAAGCAGCAGCATTGCTGTCGGTGGCATGAGAGCCCCCAGAGCTAAGTGTAAATGCTCTGGCAGTGGAGAGCTAAGCAGTGACAGGAGGGGAGCTGAGCATTTCTGCCGAGAGGAGTATTGCTGGGATGGGCAAAGTGAAGACGAATTAAAGTTGCATTCCAGGAAAAACAAATCAGACCAAAAACCATTCATGCAAATATAGATCCCTGCTCTGCCTGATGGAACTTTTACTTTCTTTGACGAACCGTCCATAGTTTCCCTCTCAAGATTTCCTTTAGACAACCTCCGTGGGGCTGAGGAATAACATGGGAAGGAGGGTTTATCTGAAGAGGTCCAGACTCCCATTTCACCTCCGTTGGAGGTAAGAAGATGTAATTGCTGAGTTTCAACTAGAAAATGGGACTCATGTTGGGTGGTGGAGTGGGGAAGGAATAAAGACCAGATTTTGTCCTTGAGCTTACTAAAATCCCTTCTGAGCCTTCTTTGAAAGTAATTCCTGGCACAGTCAGCTTTAAACCTAAGTTTGACTTTTTTTTCCTCTCCTTGTACCAAACATGATTAGAACATAGTATGGATTAATTGCTCTGCCAAATGTCATTCCTATAAATCAAATCTGTTTTCTGACATATGAGTGAGTGTCTGAATACTCCAAAGCCATTAAAAATATCTGCATAATTTTAAAACCTGCTAAATGTTGTTGTTTTCTCTCTCTCTCTCTCTTTTCATTCTTGGTACAGTATGGTATTTTACTGTGATGATGAGAAGTTGAATGGCAAGTTTCAGTCAAATGTTTTTTTGTTGGTTTTTTTTTTTTTTTTTCCCAATCCAATCCTAAAATCTTGACAATGACACTTACAGTGGAAATGCCACCAACTGTAAATTTACACACGGACAAAACTTGGCATCCCTATTCAGCTCTTCTTCAGGCATAACTTGCGGGATGTCTGCCCACATTCTCTCTGCAGGAATTGGTGGTATCCCACTACTGGAGTATTCGTGCGTTAGGGCCGCGGGTGTCACAGGGTGTAGGACAAAGTCTCCAGCCCTCGTCCTACTGCACTCTACTGCATTGCCAGTGTGACATGGTAGAAGTAAGTGACCGTGGTAACAATGACCACCTCACCAGCTGACTAGTTGTATCATGGTAACTAGAGAGGGTGTAAAACTACCCAGCACATCATCTTTTTTTTCATTGGTAAAGGCTGATTTGACAGATCTGAAACAGTTTGGGGGAATTCATCACTTCCACCATTTCTTGAAAGGAGCCAGCCACGCTGGTAGACAGATCTGTCCCTGACAACTTGCACGACTGCCCTCCCCCCGAGACCCGTGAGTTTTTTGGCAAGGTTCTGTGGAACGAGATTTGCAAACGTCTCTTTCCCTGCCTCTGTCCGTGGCCCTGGCAGACTGTTCATCCTGGCTTGGGGACACCATCAGCCTGGAGCGACTGTCAGCCTGCAGCAAACTGGGAATTTCAGCTGGGATCCCTTAAAACTATACTTACTTTAGCCTTTTTTTTCCCCCGTATTTCTCCTCCTGGGGCTGGAGGGAGGACACAACACAACAGTCATCTTCTAGAAATTCTTGTATTGATTTAGAGGAGAGGTTTTTTTATAATCTTTTACCAGAGAAAATTTGGTTTCCCACTCACATTTGTCTGTCACTGCTCAAGTGCCTGGACGGAAAGACAAGTTGCTTTATCTGGTCTCAGCTCGGTCCAGAGCCCATTAGCACCCTTGGGGGCCTCGCCTCGCCTCGCCCAGCTGGCTGTGTAAGCAAGGCCCAAGGGACCAGGGGAGCAAGCACACTGAGGAATCTTGGCAGCCTTTCACTTGTGTCCTTTTGCCACAAAGGCAGATAAAAAGGTCTCAAGCCATTTCAGGAAGGAGTCAGTCCGGCAAAGTAAAAAAGTGGTATTTCTTCGCACAGCAGAAACTGCCTGCCTTTGAGATGGGCTCTCCTGGCTCGCTCTGGTGCCTTCTCGTTCAAGGCAAATGTTACTGCTGTTTTATGCCACCAGCACATCTGTGGTGGGCTGGGACAGCTGTGGCCTCTGGGGAGAGAGGGCACCCATCCTCTGTGTGCAATGAAGAGGTAGGCAGGTGAGCCTCACCCCACGAGTCTGTTGTACCAGGTCGACTGCCAACTATCCTGAGAGGCTCATAGATTATTTTATTATTATTATTTTGGGACTCCAGTTCTACAGATCAAGCTCAGATAATTCAGTTCAAGATAACAGTCTTTTGAGAATTTTTTGTGTACAGTTTCTGAGGTAATAGGAACAGGAGTGTTTCTATCAAATACATATAAGGGTACCTACTGATTTTGAGAGCTGCTGCTGAAAAAATGCTTGCGAGTGCGCAAAAATACAGAAGTGAGGGCATTATTATTCTATTTCCATATAGGTGATCTAAAACATTTGGGTCTGGATTTATGCAGCTACTAAACCAGAATTCACATTATGAGCAGATGGAACAGGCAGAAGATGCAATAAGCATACAAAATCTGACTGTGGCTGGGTAAATCTCACTGGGTTAGGTCCCTCCTTCCACCACTGAGCTGCTCCCAGGATGCTGAGGAGGTCATGCTGGGGACCGTCACCCTGTCATGCTGCTCGAAGAGCTAGGTAAGGGCCAGTAAAAATGCTACTAGATATTCTTGTCTCAGGTGCAAAACACATTCACAGCCTGAATTTGAGCTCAAAGAGGTGAATGATTTGCCTTGAAAATGAGAATGAAAAGCACATATAAAACTGGACCTGCTGAATCCCTAGTCCTCCCAGCCTACCTTGCAGAGAAGCCCTGGGATGTAGCTTATCCTGAAGCCCTCACTAACACAATCCATCACCTCCTGGCTAGAGGTTAAAGACCAAAAGCCTCTTTGTGCATAACTGTTCTTCCTTCACTTATCCTGCCCAGTAAAGTGAGAACAAGGCAATAGAAGTCCTGAGAAAGGCTTTATTAGCCCAGAGCTGTCTAAACCACCTGCCTATGTAACCCAACAGTGTATTTTCCTCGGTATCCTTCTTTGTTTATAAAGCCAATTCTTCCCCACACATTTTAAGCTCAAAATACAGAATCGTTTCAGCTGGAAGAGACCTTCAAGATCATGAAGTCCAACCTTATTCTGGCAATACTCTGTGAAACCAAAGCAGGTAGAATAACTTTTTAAGCAAAACCCCCCTTTTTCTTCAAGAATACCATTTTGTTCAAGCAAATGTGATTAATACAGAAATTAATGGGTTTATTACCTTTTTGTCTCGAAATGAAAAATACTCTGTTGTTCTAAAACTTGTTTCCAGCACCTGGACACATAACAGAATGTAAGTTTCAACTTGAAACGAAAGTAAATGTTTTCCCATCCCACTCTGCCTATCAAGTTGGAAACAAGAACTATAAAGATTTTTGAGCTAGTGAGGTTTTTGTTAAACCTAGTTTGATCAAAGCATTTCCGCTGCCTGAAATGAACCATCCCGTCCACCCACTGCAGGGTTTTGCCACACCGAGATCCGCGGAGTACTCTGCTGCTTAACATTTTAGCACCTGTGAATGTTCAAATTGGCTGCTAATGGGCTGGCTGGAGCCTGATGGGAGACCGGGGAGAAGCAGCCTGTTTGGAGCACAGAACAGCAACGCCCGTTTTTCTTCCTGAGGTAAAACCTTTGCCTTAGTCTGGAAATTCTTTTTGCTTTGGTTTGTTTGTGGCTTATTTAGTTATTTTATATTCTGGTTTCCAGTAGTGTTCCTTTAGGAAAGAAGAGGAGAAGTCTTGGGGTTTTCTTGTGCTCTGGGTGAGGTTGGAGAACCTGGAAGGCTGCATTGTATTAGAGGAAAACTGTATGTTAACAGCTTTGCATATGTGTGATGTGAAAAGGAGTCCTTGACACAGTCTCCCACAGCATCCTCGCAGCTAAAACATAAGGAAAAACTTTTTCCCAGTGAGGGTGACAGAGCCCTGGAACAGGCTGCCCAGAGAGGTTGTGGAGTCTCCTTCTCTGGAGACATTCAAAACTCGCCTGGATCTGTTCCTGTGTGACCTCCTCTAGGTGTCCTGCTCTGGCAGAGGGATTGGACTAGATGATCTTTTGAGGTCCCTTCCAACCCCTAATATTCTGTGGTGATACAGTAAAACAGAGGTAATGATTTGGACATAGGAGAGGTTTGCTGCATGTAGCCAGAAGCTTCAGGCCGGTGTGGAGTAGGTGTAAGCTGTTGTTTTGTGCTGCCTTACTTCTGTGAATCTGTAGAAGAGAGGAGAACATGTATGAACCAGAGAAGCTGTGCACAACCAAGGTGTCTGTTTTGCTCTCCTCTGTCTGGATGCTCCAGGCAAGTGAAGCAGAAAAAAAGCTTTAGTGTGCTGGGTAGAGCAGGTGTAGGTATTATTCTGTTTCTTTTCAAGATACCTAGCACTAGCTCACCCAGGACAGATGCTCTTCTGGGATGGGGGAATCCTTTTGAGGCTCCCAAGGAGAGCATGGGTTCAGGGAGTTTCTACATGGTGCCCGTCCTGCTGGTTTCCTCTCCTCCACACGTCCAGATAAGGACAAGGAAGTGTATTGCTCTCTAATAGCTGAACTTGGCTAAGGGCCAGATCTAATTTAAATTCCTCGACAAGCTACTGGAGATGAGTTTATTTTCTTGCCAGTTCCTCTCAAAATCAAGAAATGGCCTAACAAAGCATGGGTATTTTAATATTTATTTATTTTTCTTTAAATAATGTAATTTCTAGTACAGGAAGACCTGGTAGAGTCAGAGCTGGCTTGATGCTCTCTGCCAGCAGACCTGCAGAGCTCCTGGGCATTGCTGTTGTTAGCATGTGGTTGTTGTGGGCTTGTTACAGCTGTGTGAAAACAAGGGTGTGCTTATTTCTTGTCTCAAGGTGGCCCAGAGCTGTGCTTTGAAGAGCCCGAAAGGTATACTGATGATGAGGGCTATAGCAAGGTGAGACAAAACCAAAGCTTTTTAAACGAGTATTCTTTTTCCTGTCAAACCCAAGCTCTCTCTTCTGCCAGGAGGCTGGTTTTTGATTGCAAAAGACACAATGCTCTCTGTCAGAAAATACATCTGAAGTCCTCCTATGGCTCATGCTGGTGCCTGGAGGAGGAGAAGGGTCTGTGTGTGCAAGCTGGAGTTCTGTAGATAGCAAAGGGGGGCCTAGCACGAGGAGCAGAGAGAACAAGAGGGTTAATGTTATCAGCTTGGAAGCAGGAAAGCTTGAAGCATTTTGGGGCAGCTTTTCAGATGGTGGAAGAAGCTGCTGACAATTTAATACTGAAAGAGAACCTGGACTGTGTAGTGGGTTAGGGCATGGGGAGTAGCCAGAGTTTCTATGAGGGGACAAGGTTGCTATATCCAGCACTATGGTGAATGTGTCTGAGATGATGGATGTGAATCTGCTGCTTCTCTGTCTCAGTGGTGGTAAGAACTGCAGTGATGGTGTTTAGAGAAGGAGGAATCTCTCCAGAAGGTTGAAAGCCAGCTTTGTATGGAAAGACTAAGCAGACAGAGGGGGAATGAGAT
>WTSP01002233.1:42500-59735 GCA_025331215.1 Actenoides lindsayi
CTTAGGCAGTTTTTATTGTTCTGGAAGTGCAGGGAGCTCATGAATGAAGGGGATCTCATGGTTTCTCAAGAGACATGGGTATAATCAAGGAGGCCAAAGTTTCCTTGTTTTCTTCTCCAGTGTCCCCCCTTTGTCTGAAAGGAGGCAAAACAAGTTCAGCACCGCTTTTCCTCTCGGGCAACATCCCTGTGCCTCTCCCAAAGGGTGATTTTTGAGAGCACCGAGAGCCTTGCTATTGCAGAGTACTGGAGCAGCAGGAGGGGTCTGGCCTTGATCCAGCTGGCAGGCCTGGGCTCCTCTGTCCACACAGACCCACACCAGTCCTGACCCGCATCAGAGCAGCGCAGTGGAAGATTGCTGAGCCAGTGGTCTTGTGTCAAGACAGAGACATTTTGTTACAGGCTGCCCTTAGCAGCTCAGACTGAGGATAAGGTCTGAGTTTAGGAGTTGAAATCCTGTATGAGGAATGGGAGGACAGGAGATCTCGGGAAGGAAAATGGTTCTGTACATCCCTCCCTGTTGGGGTGTCGCTGACTGACACCAATACAAACCGGTTAAAACCACAATGTGCCAAATTCCCTCCCTTAGCCTCGCCTGAGGGATGGGAAGGGAACTGTCCCCACTCACTTAAAGGGGAACTTTGTGTGTATGGGGGGGTGTTCTTTCTTCCAGTCAGGAGCAAAATCTGCAGAATTTGGGTCACTGTCAATATTTAGCTTTGCCTATTGCAGGAAAGCTGTTTCTCTGCAAATACTTGCTCCACACCAGTTCTGGGATGGAATTCTTAAAGCACTGTCATGCACATGTGGCATTTTTGATGAAGTGGTACACGTAAAGCTAGATGAAATGTATAGCTAATATCTTGGATTTTATTTGCTGTATAGGTCATGTTTGAAGCTGTAGGGACTGAAGTTTCTGCTTGATTTGATGCACATGAGTAAGCCAATCGAATTCAAAGTTCAGCATCTGTGCGAGGCTTTAAGACTGGGGACTTGCTTTGCAAAGAGGATGATGTTTTTCTGTTGCATTGCTAGGAATTAGAAAAGACTTTGCTTTTGTTGTCTTCTTCTAGTCTGAAAGAGAAACAGCTGCCATGGAAATTATAGAATGTGACCTCTCAAACAATCTGTTTGTAAGAAGTGAGAACTGAAAACTACCATATCTTATAGTGCAAATATTTGGAAGTATTGTTAATACATTATAGTAGTGGGATAACTATTAAATGCTTTGGTAGTGTCACATTATGATGAAAATCACTTGATAACAAATTAAAGCACTTTTATTGTAATTGCTATGGTTCTAGAGGATACACATGGTTATGCAGCATTAATTTTAAAGACTTACATGAATTTTTAAGCTTAGCAGATACAAACCTTTGGAGAATAGCCAGTATTCTTGAATGTGCTATATACACTCTATGGAGTATTTAACTAAATCTTTTGGACCTTGGTTGGAAGTAATTAACATTTCTTCTAAACTTTCAATAATTTATACTCCTTTTTTCCCCCCCCCCCAGTTACAGCTGCAGATTTGTTTAAAGTAAGCTCAAATGCTCTGTAGGTGCACGTGGCAGGGGGGAACATATGAAAATGATCTACATGCTGCAGAAGGTAGGAACATCTGATAGTTAATAATCTACATGAATAACCAAGCAGTTGCGAATTGGACTACGTGCCACAGTTGCCACCAAAGCCAGTAAATAAATCTGTTTTCTAAATCACATTCCAGGGAAATGCTCCTTCATGGTATTGCATCTGTCCATTAAGAAGAGTAATTGATGCCATGAAGGGAGGGCATCTTTACCTAGCTGGCATAGCTCTAAGGAACATTTAGGATGGGGATTGTTTGGTGATACTCCAGATAAACTGTCTTACATCTGCTGCTTCACAGGTTGTCCCTTAGGACTGCAGCAACCTATTTCCCAAACATGACTTCTTAACTCAGTCTCGTACACAATGACTTCCATTGGCTAGTTTAATCTTTAATGTCTATAAGACCTAAAATTGTTGAATTTGGATGCTCATTGTAAGGCAGGAACAGAAAAGAGAGTGCCTGATTTCTTTTAAGATGATGGTGGGCTCTAGCTTTGTGCAGACCTGAGACCGTACGTGAATAGCTCTGGACTTGGGATGCATGAGAAGAACTGATGCTGCAGGCTCGCCTTGTGCCGATCGGTTCTTCTGTGGATATCATCTGTCTCCCTGCCACCTTTCATCTAGATTTGTCTCTGTTGTCTAAGGAAAAGGAATATAGCATGGGCATTCGGAAACTAGGAAAAGCAGTTGGAAGATCTTGCTTGTATAGGGGCCTAACCCTTAGTGCATGTAGATTCATGTTTGTTCTGTGATAGGAGTACTAAACCAGCCTGTGCTCCTTGGGGCAGCTGCTTTTCCTTCTTGTGGCTACTGAAAGCCTTTAAACACAGTTTGTGGATTAGCTCTTATCCCTGTGGCCCGGGATGACTGGCCATGAGAGAGATGACCTGAGTCTCTGCAATGACTATTCAAAGTGGTGCTGGCCTCTGGTGGAGTGGCTGGTGGATGGAGATGACTTGAAGAGAAATCCTCAATGGAAAGTTTGGCAGGCACTCTGTGCTTGGGTCTGTAGGAGGGAAGTGCTGTGAGGAATGTGATAGCCAGGTCAAGGGCTCCCAGGGGAGGCCGTGGCAGGACATTCAGGATGTTGAAGGTACATCATGACCAAAACGTGCAGCAAGCTGAAAGATGCTCTGGGAATCTGAAGTTCTGGAGAAAACTCAGAAAAGAGGCAGAAGAGGGGGAGAAAAATTCTTTGGGAAATGTAGTCTAGGTTTAGCTTTGGTATTAAACCAAAGTTTCCTGTTTCCTCAGAGATGTACCCTGAGGCAAGGGCCTAAAATAGACTTGGGCATGTTCCAGGCTGTCTATAGTATGGTGAGTATGTAACACACTATTCCCCTTCAGGAACCTTACTGTTAAAACAAAGCCAAAAGTCTGTTATGTTCCTGTATTCCCTGACAGTCAAAGTTTGTATTTCAGGAACAAATTCTTGGGGTTATAATCAAACAGCAACATTAATCTGCTCTGTTAGATGTGGGTAATTGATTGTACTAAGTAATTTTTTTGTGGTCTGTTTTAAGGAAAACATGTGGCTGGGTCTTCAGTGGATGGAACTGCTTTCTCTTACTCTAGATGAACATCTCGTGTATCTTTTCATCTTGGTTGCTTTTTAAAGGAAAACCTCTAAGTAGTGACGGAGAAATTGTTGTCTTCATTTGTGATGTCATGACCAAATTTGGACTGCGAATGCTTTGTCTAGAAGGTTATCAGAAATTATGTTGCAGTAAATAAGTGTTGTAAGGCCTGTGTCTCTGGTAGGTCTGTTAGTTCATCGGGGAAATACATCTGAAAGATGGTGGCAAATGTGTCTGCAGATGCTTTGCTGTTCTTCCTGTACCTCTAGCGCTGGTTAACATGAGATGAGCAAAAGAGAGAATCGTTGTCCATTTCTGTTCTGCTGTGTAGCTTAGTTGTGCAGTCATGTACTTAAACTGCATTCAGTTTTGTTTTCTTTAAAGAGGCTTTAATAATGCAAGGCACCCTAAGAAAATATCTAATTGTGAGCAATTTGCTGCTGAAGAGTACACGGTGCTTCCCGTTTGAACTACTGCAACCTCCTGAAAGCAGGAGCGGAGTACATGTCTTCTTTGAATTCCAAAGTGTTTTTCTCCTCTGTGCAGAGTGACAGAATGCATAAAGCTGGTCTCTGCGATGTGCCTATGCAAAGTGAGATCTTTATGAAGCCTATTTTGAAGTAAATTTATTACGGCTATTCTGCATATGGCCATTGCTTCCTGTTGTAGGACAGCCTCTTCAGCTTCCTCGGTAGCTGCTTCTCTGCAGGCAGGTCCTCTCCTGGTTTTGCTTTGGTTCTGAGAGTGTGAAACTGGGCTTTTGCTTTTACTTGGATTGTTCTGGAAAGGCATTTTATGTGATGATCTCATGGGCTAATCAAGGAGGGTAAGAAAGGTACTGAATCAATCTGGTCTTTAGCTATAAATCCTCACACTGTCCTACCTTTCTTTTAAAGATATCACAAGATCAAAGCTCTTGGCAATGTGCTGCGGATCACAGAGACTGTTGCAGCCTATATGCAGCCTGCCGTATCTATAGAGTAGGTATGGTTCCTTGGTCTGCTGGTTCTGAATTTTGCTTGTTCCTGAAGTTTCCAACTGTCTATGAAAATAACTATGTTGGATGCTCTGAAAGCTGTAAAGACCTCCTGTATCTTCTAGACAGGCTGCATGTCTTTCTCCTGACTGTCTAAATTGTACTCCTATCACCTTTAGTTTTTCTGTGGACTCAGGCTATTGTCATGCGCTTGACAAGAGCTGCAATTTAACCCAGGAAGTCTGGTTACTTCAGGAAGCACAGCCTATTAAGTGGTGCATTTTGCTGTGAGCTTGTGTTGGGTTCAAGACAGTGACTTTAATCTTCAGGATATCAAATGGTCCAAACATCCTAATGTGCAAGATTTTGCCTCTCTTCCCTTATGTTCCAAACTAGAGAATCATCATCTGTTCCCAGCTCTGGGTGTCCTGAAGGAGAAAAATTCCATGTTCAGAACATGCTTGTGCTGAGGTACCAGACCTGGGGTGGCCTTTCTTATCGAGACAATGTTCTTCCAGATTGTACCACCCAATACAGTGACACTTTAAACATGCCTGTGAAGTGGATACTCAGTGGGAGAAGATGCTGAATTCAAAGAAGCTTATTTGTGAAAGACCACCTTTTAACTTCCAAATGTTCTCTTTTTCCTTCTGTAAAATGGGAATGATGATATTTCTTGAACTTTGATTACCTTTGATGTCAGATCTGATCTCAGAAAAAGCTTGAGGCCAACAGTGTTTGCATTTTTCCAGCATGAACCATTTAGGAGACCACTGAATTAGACTCCTAGGTTGAGGCCAGGGCTTGAGATGGCTCCTTTTGCTGGGTGGTGATACACACAACTTTTGCAAGCTTGCTTGCTCAAGAGTGCCAATTGCAAATCAAACAGCATCTCCTGCCTGCTCTCAGCCACACGTGCTCTGACCAAATGGGGACAATTGCTCTTATGATAATAGCTGGCTGCAGCTAATTTGACTTTCTGATCAAGAGGAAAAACTGCAGTGACTGTGGTCATTGTGATCTTTTTGTTTCGTGTGGGGTTTGTTTTGGTTTTGATTTTTTTTTATACTGCTTTCTCTCAAGTCTAAATTTTCTTAGCTAATTTACCACATCAAGGTGCAAAACTTCTGCCTTGCAATTTTTTTCCGTTTCGAAGACCACTAAAAACATTCTGGTCAACAAATGTTAAATTTCCAGTAAAAACTCAGTACCCTCCCGAAGTGGCAACCCTTATGGTGAAAAACCACAAACCCATTTGGCCTGGCCAGAGGCTTTCATCTCCTCAGTTCAGCTGAGTAAATGATTCCTATGGTTTACCCCCACACCCTCCCACTGCTTTATTTACTAACACAGTAGTAGGATCCAAGATAGAGGGTTAAAAGCTGGTTTCTCTCTCCTCTTTTTCCTTTCTTTTCCCCTTCTTTTGAGGACATGACCCTTTCACATAAATACTTTTTGCTTTCCCAAGTTCTAGTCCCATTGTGGAATATATGGAGACAGAAAATAAACATACTTAAAAATGACATAATTTCATATTTACTGAAAATGTAATTATCTTATTAGTGTGGTAATGAAAAGACTATCCACCCACTCCCAGGAGAAAAAGCAAACCAACAGAGGATCAAATACTGACAAAAAACAATGGTAAATAGTGTGAGGAATTAATGGTTTTGGTATCTGCTGAGACAGTAAAACCTTGTATTGGCTTCACAGAGAGTGTCTGTACTAGAAATCTATGCCTGGTTCCTTTTGGATTTTGACATTATGAGTTCTCGCAGCAAGTTTTCTGCATCAAAGGTGACCAAACAGACTTGCCTACCAAAGGAGGGAGGAGGGCTGCTACAAACTGGATCCAGATCTACGTTAACTGCTTTTGAGAAGAAGGTAAAGAACATGGGGAAGAGATGGTTCTGGGGATGGCTGGGAAGGAGGAGTGGTCCAGTGCCTGGAGCAGTTGCTGCCTTACACTTTCCCTGGATGTACACACACTTCAAGGTCCTCAGCTGGGATGGGGCAGAGTATTGGAAAATACAGACAATAGCTCAGCTTTGAGGGCTGTGGCATGGATGGCAAAACGCATTCATTGTCCCATTTATGTCACTTGTGAATGGCGATGGCTGGTGGCAGTAGGACAAGGAGTAGACCAGCTGCCCTGGGTTTCTGTACCTTGAAGGGAGTATGACTTGCCCTTTCATCGTGATGCTTACCACCAGGAGCTCTCCTTTCTTTGGTCTTCTGTGGAGTTCTGCTGTTCCTCAGTTGTGCCTGAGACAAGAAGGGCCGGGCTTTTATTATGGGCGACCCGTCTGTTATCTGTGGACCTCTAGTTGAAGGCCTGTCCCTAGCTGTAAGGCTTCTGGACAACAGAATCTGCTCCCAGGACAAGAACTGGGGAGAAGGCCAGGATCACACTTGGGGTGTCTGTTGGGATTGTGCTGTGTCTGCTTGCTTACAGCAACAAAACCAAACATAGAAAGAGGGGCAGTTTTTATGGACATGTGAACAAGCAGGGAAATGCTAATCTCATCCAGTCTATTGAACTGACAGAGGGAATACTAGCTAGTTAAAAAAAGCCCCACTGTGGAGTACTTACACAGAACAAAAAGATCCATGTACAGTAATGCCAAAGCAGCAAGAATGCAATTTTAATATAAGCTATTGCCAGTATGATGTGAAATTAATTTTTTTTGTTGTCATATTAAGTGCCAAAGAATCCAAGGTCTCAGCCAGAGAACAGCCTGTTTGGTTTGTATTTTTTCTTTTACAAAATTTGAAAAGAAAATGTCGTTCTGTTGGCATTAGAACAACACAGGAAAAAAAAAAGTATTAAGTTATTTAAGATGCTCTATAGGCCAGTTCTCAGCATTTCTCACTTACATGGCCCGACATGTTTGCTCTAAGATTTCTGATTAATTATAATCAGAGTTACATTCCACATCTTTCAGAAACAATAGTAAGCTATTGAAGGGAATGCATGTATCTATACACAGATGTTTCATTGCTACTAGTATCAGAGCACTTAAACTTACCATTCTATGGGTTTACACTCTCAACAGTGCTGAAAGGCAGGGATGCAATTGTTAGCATTCTAAAGATAGAGATTCAAGGCCCAACAGCTAGGACTGGCAGTCCATGAGGAGATGAGACACTTGTCTTGCATGGAAAAAAACCCTTGCATTAATGAAAAATGAAATTTTAAGAGCTTTTGGCCTTTTGAACGTGGTGCTGTGAAGTAGTGAATAAGACAGGGAGACTGAATAAACCAGTGACTGTCCTGTGTGAAGAACTTTCTCCATCCTTTGTGTTCTCCTCATCTCCATCATCTTTGTGCTCTCTCTTCCTTCCATTCTGGCTTGAAAGGAGAAACAGTGTTTTCTCTTTCCCGAGCCCACTGGAAACAATGCAGCACATTAGTGGTCCAGGGATATGTGGTAATGGTGGTGGTAGAAGTTTCCTCTGGGCTGGGGTGCTGAAGACACCATGCTAGCAGAACCAGATGACACAAAGAAGAGTGAGCCTCTTCAGAGAAGAGCCTTAGCAGACTTCCATGCATCTTTGCTGTGTGCCTGGTAATGAATACGCTGTGGAAGAGACGTGAACATCTGGTCATTTCCTTCTAGTATTTCTTAATTTATAAGGATATGAAAATTTGAACATGATATTCGAGATAAAGTTACCAGTTTGATAAGACTGTCATTCCCCATGAGTGAGCATTGTTCTTGTGAATATGGGATGGAACTATTACTGTATCAGCTGTGCCTGTAGCTCATTACCCATGTACATTTCTGAGCTGGAAATCTACTTTACTTATGACTTTAAACTTAGTGTACAAGTGTCCCAGACTCTCTGCTACCGTCTCTCTCAGAAAACTGCAGAAGGGGTACGTATGAAGGAAAGGTTGTTCTCCAGAAATCCTCTTTATGTGCAGTTTGAAGAGCAGCTGACTTCTTATTTTAGGAGTTAAAACATATGACGCCAAGTGTTTCATGTGCTGCATGCCTTGTATGTGAGTGTGCTTTCTGGGGGTGCCATTCCTCTGTGAGGGCAGAGTTGAGAAAGGTGTAGGCTATCTCCAGGATGGTCAGTGCCAACTTGCAGCTGAGCTGGGAAAACTTCTCAATGTCTTGACAGAAACTGGAAACAAATTAAGTTGATACAAGAATAAGTGCCTGGTTTTAAAGACACTTCTTTCACATTAACGGCACTAATGCCTGGTGATCCTGACTGAGGAAGCACCCACCCAATGTCTACTTTCATTTTCCTTTGTCTTTAAAAGCAGACCAAATATTTGGTATTCCTGCTTTTGTTTCAAACTCTGCCTCTCTGACAGTCTGTCATTGGAGATGCAGGTTATGGCTTCAGTGCATAAGGGATAAAAAGTCAACCATATGACCCTGGTGGCCTGAAGAGACAGCAAGCCTGAATGGACTTCTTGCAGGTTGAGTTTTTTCTTCCTGTCAAACATGGAGAAATAGAGCTAATGCTTACTGTGACAGTTTGGAGTCAGGATGAGTACCATTGTCTTGGGACACACAAACAGGCTTTTGACCCGTGTTTCTGCAATTATTACCCCTAAGAACACAGTGCTTGAATCTTTTTAAATTTTTTTTTTTTTTGAGGACTAAAGCATTGTTCATTAATGCTTACCAAGACCCTGAGTGCTCTCAGAAAAAAAGTCTTTTGGAAAGCAACACATTATATAATGGTGCTTTTTTTGATGTTTTTGTTGTTGTTTTTTTGGTTGTTTATTTTTTTCTTCAAGTTGCCACTTAGTGTCATGCTTGCTTGAGTACTGTGTGGCCAGACAAGGGAGGAGCCTTTGGGATCAGTAAACTTGGTCTGAAGAACGGCTACTGTTTTGGGGACAGAAAATCCTGTTCCTCCTCCATCTTTGCCCCGTAACAAAATTAAAGCAAACTAGAAAAGAGAATTCCGTTAATCAGAATAGTCAATTGGGGAATCATTAGCTCTGATTTTAAACGCTTTGTAATTTGCTTTAGGGTCTGTAGCCTAATTCTTTCCTTTGAGTTAATTAAAATACGTTTGAATGTGACAGACATTTCCAAATCTTCCTGCAATCCAGGAGGAAGGGCAGGGTTTTTTTGTCATCCTCCATCAAGTACAGAGGCTCTGAGCGCAGAAGAATTTCACTACAATGCTGCAAGGTTGTTTACCTTAGCTCCTTCACAAAAGATAATCCAACAAATTACATTAATTATAAACCAATATGTTCTGTTCAATTCCCACATGAGCCAAACCTGGGTATGAGCATCTGCTCTTATTTTCTGAGCTGGGTTTTGAGGACAAGACTCACAACAATGCTCAATCCATAATTAACAGAAAAATTAAAGATGCAACATCCCTTGCATCCTGCTTTTTGAAGCAGCGTGTTTAAAAATATACATGCACTGTCCTGGCAGTTTTTATTCACTGTAAAAAAAAAAAAACACAACAAAACAAAACCCAAAAACAATACTCTATTGTTACCCCTGGTGTGTTTTTGTTTGTTTAAAATATTTACATTTATGTTAGGCTTAAAATAAACATGTAAATACTTTCCATAAGAAAAAAAAAATAAATTCATAATTCCCTTTTGTGCTCCATTTTTTCTTTTCAATTGTTTCTCTCACTCCCCCCAAAGATGACCTCTTTTCATAAAATGTGGTTTATTCTGCATTAAGCATATTGTTTTCCTTATGAAAAAAAGGACTAGTTGGGCTTCTTCTTATTTTATTTTTTTAAGTGGCATATTTTTTCAGTTTCATTTCATAACAGGAAACAAAAGAGAACGTGATTGTTTGACCTGCTTACCAAAGAAATATTTGGCTAATAAAAATCCCATTAGCGTGATGCCAAGTTCTGCTAGTTGTTTATGGTAAGCATGCCTATACAATTATACTCCATTTGCATGTCGAAGGAGTGGAGGAAAGAGCACTTTTGTGGTTTAGGCGCTAGACTGGCACTTGAGATAAGAGATCAGTTCCCAGCTGTGCAGCAGACTGACTTTGAACAGCAAATTTCCATGGCTTACTTTTGCAGAAGGGATTAATAATACCTCTTTTCTCCCACCTCCCATCTTGTTTCTGTAGAAACGGAGCTCTTGGAGGCTTCTTGCCCTGACACGTGGCACTGGGTCTGTTGTGGGCCCCCACCCCTTGTCCAAGGGAGATAGCTGCATTGCCTTTACCTCAGACTTCTGCAGGAGCATGACTGAATTAATACCTCACTCCAGGGGGTTTATTGATGGTTGCTTAATAGAGCTCATGCAACATAAACGGAATAAAAGATTGTGTGGTTGGTATTATCCATTTCTACTTCAGTGAGGAGGAACTGAATTTCTTGAGAATGAAGGTCTTTCCTTTGTGCCTCCCATTCCTTGGATTTCCCCATGGCCACATCTGATGGTGCTGACAACTCCACAGCTGCTGGCCCCTGGGGGGAAACCTGTTGATCTGCACTGGTCTTCCCCATCCTGCCCAGACATGTCCGCCTTGCTGGGGACCCCCCTGTTGCTGCTGGAGACTAGAGTATGGTTGCTGTCCTCTTGTATTTGTACTCCTTATACCACCATGCTGTGTGGCAGCCTCTGTAGACTTGCTGGGTTTCCTGCATTTCATGCAAGCCTTGTTTTAATGAATAAATAATTGACAAGAAAACAATAGAAGTTCATTAACTACAGGGGGAAAAAAAATAACACGGAAAAGCTTAACATGTTGGGAAGCATTTCTTCTGGAAAGAGGGAGGGACCTTTTCTTTGAAAGCCAAGACATGTTGCCCCTGGAAGTTCAGAGATGTCGCCTCTGTTCCCTGAGCTTTTTTGTTCCCCTGGGACTTGCAGCATGGATTCAGCTGTGAGGATGCTGCAGAGAGCAGGATGTGGTGAACCAGAGGCTCTGTGGGCTCCCTGCTTGGCAGCACAGTTGGAGCTGGTGGGGCAGGCCAAGGAAGGGCTGCGGGAGCTTTTCTGGAGTGACTTGTTCCTGTAGAGGACTTCTTTATTTGTTTAGCCTTGCTTGTAGGAAGGGCCCTGCGCCTGGGTGTATGGACAGAAACACCAGCTCCTGCTAAACGCTCAGATCCTCCAAGCTTGTTATTTTAGTATTCTTGTTTGTTTGAAAACCAGGAAAACTCTTACCCCTTCCAGTTAAAGGTGTAAGTTAGGTGTTAACCAGCAGGAATAAATCCTTCAAGTGTTATATGTTGTGGTGTTTGGCCTCAGAGCTGGCTGGAGAACTCTGATACTGGGAATAAAGATACCATGTGGGAATGGAGGGTGCTGATGCCCACAAGAGGGGCACCAGACCTGATGGGACATGCACTCAGGGAGTTGTTCACATCCCTTCTGTAAGGCTGAGGAAGGGGCACTGGTGTGGGGCAGAGCCCCTTGCATCTAGGGCAGCTGCTTCTGTGTGGCCCATGCTCCCCACAGAGGTAGGTGGTGGTAAATGGTAGCCCTGAGGTTGGTTCCTCAGATGTGATTTCCTGTAGGCAACATCTCTATCTTCTTGGGCTGTAAATACGTAACTATAATGTCCTCAAGAAGAGACACTTCCAGACAAAGGCACACCTCAACCTTCCTCCAAATTCAAAAACTAATCAACAGGCAGCTCTTGGTCTCTCTCACAGCTTTGATGATTTCTCCTCACATTTCCACTGTGCTCATTGACTTCTGGGACAAACACACGCCAAAACCTCTTCCTTTGCTGGGAGCATGAAGTTTTCAGCTGCACAGTTTGCAGCGTGCACGTGAGGAAAAGCCTTCTGTCTTCGGTATTGCTCTTGGGGAGAAAGATATGTGTTCACTGCACCACTAAGGCATGTGCTGTGCAGCAGCCCTTGCTTGATAGGACTCCGAAAATGACTTCAAAATGGCACAGTGTGAACGCTGCATGCCCAACGTGTGATATTAAAACACTTAGAACTGGATCAAATCAAGCCCAGTTTTCACCACAAGCGCGTAGATGCTGTTCTTCTTGTTTGAAGACTCTCTTCTTGCCAAATTCCATCTTTCCATACTGAGCTGCTTTTTTTTTTTTTTAAAAAAAACAAACCCACCAACCTTGTGTATGTATATTTATATCACTGAATTCTTTTTTTTATCATATTTTATACAAAAATACCGCCTTTTGGCACGGAATCAGCTAGTAGGTGTTGGATTCAGAATGTATCGTAATGTTACAAGTGACTGCAAACTATATTTACGATCTGTAAATCTGGGAGGGAAGTGTTAAGGTCAAGAAACCAAGGCCTTGAAAGCTGGGGGATGTCAGAATTAATAATTTAATTGAGCTCTTTGTGTGCCTGCAAGTATATTTATTTGTCATTGTGGTTACATGACTGATTTTTTTTTTTATAGTATTTTTTTTTATTGCACAGGACCCGTGTCTTCTGGTGTGTAGGTGGTTATTTATTCTTACTTGAACCACGTGTTAGTTTTCCCTGCCAAAGCCCCACTGAGTTACGTATGTGTGTGCTGGGAGTGGGTCAAGACTCTGAGGCTCTGAAGCTGGAAGTACCCTGACACGGAGACTCAAGCACCAAGCCCTGTGCGATGGGTGGCTGCCCCTCATGTGACAGACTTTAGTGGGTTTCATCTGTATGCAAGGTAGGGGGGACACCACAGTCCGATGGTTTTCCTATCCCTCAGCCCCAGAAGCTGGAAGCAGCTGTAGCTGGTAACGATGGACCTGCAAAGCCCTAGGCTCCCGAACCTGCCAAAGACAGTGAGGTGGCAGTGTGGTAACGTGGACGTGTGAACGTAGCTGGGGAGCAGGGTGTGAATGTGCTGATCTGTGGGACCTACAGATAGCTGCCGAAGTTTCTGAAAAGCCTGCAGCTTGGGTAAAGAAGTCTGGCTGGGTTTCCCACAAACACATGTGCCCCGCGACAAGAATGCACCAGTGTTGCTGAGAGAGGTGCTGCAAAAATTGCCCCAGATTAAGGAAAAGGTAGAGCGTGGGGATGCACCCACTCTAGGCACGTGCCAAGATTCCCTAGCCCGTCTTGGAAGTAAGTTTTCTTTTTGTTAAGTAACCTCCAAAGAAAAATGTCCCCAAACCTCCCATAGAGGGCTCATTTAAGTACTGAGCTACCTTTATATTTTTTCTTTCCTAATCATAATCAAAGTGACATTTGCTATAAATCAAGGCTACTTTTTTCTCTGTTATTCCTAATATTGCTGGAGAGCAATTGCTCAATGTCTCTTTCATTACCTCTTTTGGAAGAGCCTTATCTTGTAAACTGTTGTTTCTCAACAAAAGTTTACAATGAAAGCTGTCACTTGGAGCAAAGACTCAAAAAGCAAAGGCACCTCTGTGTGCTGCTTCATTGGTTCTGCATTGCAGAACCTTTTGGAACCCATCACCACTCAAATGAAAAACCTTATAAAGAATTTTTATATTATTGGATTTTGGAGTTATTTTCAGTTTGGGGAATATTAGGTTTCTACATATTATACTTGGCTTAAGCTTTCTTGTTTGCTTGAGGTTTTCTTCTCTTAGGTTTGGGGTTTTTTTTTTTCTTAATGCAATTCCTCTTCTTTTAATTCTTTCTGTTATAAAGCAGTGTGTTCATTACACTTGGATCCTTATTTTGGAGTTGCTTCACTTACTGGAGGGTTAAATGGTATTTCTACATGTGTAAGGAGTTTAACAAAATTGAATGGCATTTATTGAATGATCTTGTTTTTATTTATTCATAAGGTACACCAGGATATTACTCACTAAGGCTCAAGTCTGGTTTTTTTTTTATCTGAGGTCCTGGCCTAAGCAAGATACAAAACCAAGGGCAAGTTAAACAAGAACATCAGTAGCAACTCTTTAAAATAAACTTGTAAATTAAAACTGAGCGAAGTGAAAGAAAACTAAAAGACAGTGAGGAAAATCAAAACTTTTCACAGCTCAGTAAGAGGGAAATTGGTGATGGTGCAATCGAGGGTAGAACTAGCCCATCTGCCCAGTGCCTCTCAGCAGTAGAGATGTTCCCAGCCACCCGCTCCCCAGGAAGGCTTTAGGCCAGACTCTGACCCGATTTTCACCCTCTGCACCACTGACGGCAGTCTGTCTGCACAGATACAAGTTAGAGAATTTTCCTGGGTGCGTTTCTAAATGTAAGTAACTAAAGTAATGCTCTTTCTGGTTTCTGTATACTCTGAACTGATGCTTGCCTCATGCAGTCGTAACCTCCTTGCAGCGCTTGCTAGAGGTACCGGCTGACAGCCCTGGGCGATGTGTCCCTCGCAGCAGCCCTGTGAGGTTTACCAGCATTTCACAACTCTCCTCCCTCCAGACAGTTTAGTTCTCAGAGCCTCTACTGAGGCTGCCATAAAGTGAGACCGAATTTATTAATCTCAACAAAATAGATGTTCAACACTGCAGCTTGACAATGCAAAACTAGCTGCCCATAAAGCAGAGGGGCTTCTCCTGGTCTAAAGAGAGACAGATACTTCTCAGTGATGGCCGTGTTGCCTCGTAATCAGCAGCTCGTGGAAATCACTACAGGGCTGTTAAACCCAATATATGTCAGGCTATTAAACCCAATATATATCAGGCTGTTAAACCCCATATATGTCAGAGCAGCACAGAGTTCACGCTGGGTTATGTTTCTCGGCTTAGGAGAGTTTCAGATATGAAGCAACCTATGCTCCTTTCAGGTAACCACACTGTGAATGGCTCAAAAGATGGAGAAGGGTTTGACTTGTGAAGGCATTTGTAAGGTGTAATTTAAGCATCTAAATGAACTACTCCAGCTCAGGTACCCGTGCAGTGGAGAACTCCTTTGTTGCTACCAGGGTCTTCAGGACAAGCCGGGTTGCCTGGGTTTTATGGCCATGTGGGGAGGCTGGCTTCTATGATACCAGTGACTTCAGGAATTGTCATAATTTCCCCCCAAGCTCGAAACTGCTCACCTAGGTCCTTGTAGATGTGATCCCTCTGATCCTCCTTAGGGCTGCTTTGCCATTGTTGACGTGCGCGTCTGGAAATCAGTGACTGCTTCAGTCATACTTGGGCTTTTTATCACTATGAAATATATGGTGTCCCTTTTATTGCATTCAGAGGAATCAGTGTGTTCTAAAACAGCTGGCTGCTTTGAGGGTGTGCAAGTATGTGTATGACATTACTTTTTAATGAACTATTTCCCCTGGCTTCCTCTTACTTCCACAGTCTATTTTTGTTGTTACAATGACACTGGTCAGTGAAGCTCAGAGGAAATCAGTCATCAAGACGCATGGTGCTGAAGCAGTATTTCTGCTGTGGTGGGGATTGCATTAATGCCTTTGGAGATCTCTTGCTGTTGTCACTGCTGCATCCGCACCATAATGCAGAACTACCTAAATTGAACCAAGAGGCAAAATTTGGAGCTAAGTAACTAAGTTACCTACGGAAAATTTCTTGGGACGTTAATTTTAACTCATGCTAGAACAGTCAAAGTGACCCCTAATACGTTCTGTTGGGATGCCTGGCATCTGTTATCTTGCTCTAATGCACGGGATTTTTTTCCTCCGATTCTTCAGTAGCAAAACTGGCCTGGAATCTGTGAAACTTCAACATTTTGAAAATACAGAACACCGAAGTAAGGTTGTGGAAATTCAAGTTGTTTTAATTGGCCACATATGGTTACATGGAGGTTTAGGTAAAGGGTTCACCCATATTGACCATGTAGAACTCTTTTTGAACAGCTATTTCATAACCTCTCTCTTGCTTCCCTTCTCCCACAGGTGCCCCTTTTCCACCCTGCTTTGCACTGTTTTGTTTCTCCAGGTGTTCTGGTATATGTAAACCTGGTCTATGAACTGTAGCTCTGCAATATATAGATCATACCAAACCAACCCGGTTTCTTTAACCCTACAGAAATACTGATGGTGGTCTTCTGGCAAGCTCCCCCAGATCTTTTATCCTGCAATGTTTCCAGGATATTCCTCTTGCTTCTGCTGTCTTCCCTTGCTTCATCTCTTATCCCTGCTTTGTTCCCTCACATCTTTTCAGAAAGACCTGAATGCAAGCTCAGCCTGTGGGGGGAAAATAAGAACAAGCCCAGACAAAGTGAAATGCTGTAGTAGTTTGCTCAGCAGCCAAAGTGGCTTGGAGAACCAGCTCTCTTTAGTTCCTACTTCTGCTATGTGCTTCTCTGTATGTGGATCGTTCAGTGTTTATGCCTCTCTATGCATAGCCCTAAATATAATACATCTAATTGTTCTTAAATTTCCCCTTCAGAGGTTTTACCTCAACTAGCCAGGATCCTGTAAGGATAGAATAATTTTCTCTACTACTTATTCACAATTGCATTTTGTTGTTGTTGTTTCTTTTGGGTTTTGGTGTGGGGTTTTTGTTTTGGTTTTTGGTTGGGTGTTTTTTTGTAATTACACTGCATATATTCAGACAGCAAAGTAATAAAAGATCACATACCTGGCCTAATGCCTATTGGAATGGATACCATGAATGCAATTAATCTTTAATAACACTCATGAAAAAAAAAGTGATCCTTGAATATTATTCTTTAACAGAGAGAACTGTCCCCTCCCTCCCTCCCTTCTTAAGAAATAACCGCAAAAACTTCTGATATTTGGTACTGCATGTGGGAAATCCTACTCCATTTCTTTTCTCAATTTTTTTCCTCAGTTTTTTAAAAAGTTGATTGTATTTTTACCTGAAACCAAATTTATCAGCTTCAGATGCCTTGTTAACATAAAATTAAGACAACAACAACTTGTAGATTGTAAAATTTATGAAAATAAAAATGGATTAATATTTTATGAAGCATCCATAAAGAGAGACTTAATTGTTCATATATTATTTATGAACTTTGGGGAACAATTTATCTTGTTTTTACCTTTAGAACAGCCCCTGAGAGCTGTGGTGCAGAGCCACCTCTCTGAGTAGGAAGGCCTGGCGTGCCTGCGTCATAGGGGCTCATCATCTAGGGATCTAGACAGGCTGGATCGCTGGGCCAAAGCCAATTCCATGAGTTTCAATAAGGCCAAATGCTGGGTCCTGCACTTGGGCCACAACAACCCCCAGCAGCGCTCCAGGCTTGGGGAGGAGTGGCTGGAGAGCTGCCAGGCAGAGAAGGACCTGGGGGTGTTGATTGA
>WTSP01002233.1:94442-117500 GCA_025331215.1 Actenoides lindsayi
TTGTTTGGGGTTGGTTGTTTTTTTTTTAGTAAAGATGCAAATAAGAAGTTACAAACAAAGCCTTGGGGTGGGGGAGTTTCACGGTGCCTGGCGGGGCTGGCGGAAAGCACAGATCCTCCAAAGGGCCTTTCAGAGCGAGAGCCTGGCTTAGGCTCTGCGTTTCCATCCGATGGATCCCAGCCTTCCCCCCTTGTCTGAAGGTGCAGCCTGGGCAGACTGGGTGCCTAATTTTAATTTTGACAGCACAAACATTGCCAAATGTTCGTTTGTTCATTTCATGTGCGTGACTGTGAGTGAAACTTGAGGAATTTGTAACAAAACTTCGTGCTTTAATTGTATTGATAGGAACGCGGCTAGAAGTGAGTTTTGATCCTGGCTGTTAATAAATGTTAAAATGAGAGAAATTTCTAAAATGCTGTGATAAAGGTCCTGAGAGGTGGTGTCTATAAAACCATGACTGACACCGGGATTGTAGATATGGACTGCTTGTGCACTGGGGGCTTTTTCTGTTGCAAGAGCTAGGGGATATCCTGTGGAAGTGGTGGACAGTGTTTCCTCCCATGATGTGCTCACCTTCTCTTTGTACAGTGCTGTTGGCAGCTGCTTGCCTGCCTGATCAGACACTAAGCTTGGTAGCCCAAGAAATGTGGCTTGGTGTGCATGTGTTTGGGTGGAAGCATCGGGAGCAAATGACTTGATTGGGAAGTTGTGCAGAGACAGGGATGGCACAGGGATTTCTGCAGAAACTAGTGATGAGACTCTGGTTTCAATGGGAGATGAAGGAAAAGAGAGTCTGGGACAGGGAGAGAAGTGGAAGAGAAGGTCAGGTAAGACACTTGTGGGGTCAGCACAGCTCCTCTTAGCTAGCAGAAAGCTCCAGTCTGTTGCTCTGTCCGATGCTGCTTTTCAGCAGAAATGTATCTTAATGGGAAGCTGAGGACTTCAAATCACATGAAAGCAAAAGCTGCTCCACAGTAGAAACGTGAAATGTTAGCCCATGCTTGAATTTTCAGATTAGCAGTGTCTGTCTTTTAGTGTTTTCAGTTTTGTATTTTTGCAGCTAATGAAAAATGCACAAGCTCCTTCTTTTAGAATAATTAGTGGAGTTCTAGAAACCTTCCTCCACTGTCGTTTGCAGAAGTACAAACTTCTTGGGTCAGGAGAACTGCGGAGTCGAGAGAGAATAAACTGCATTAACATTTTAGCAGTTGTGTGACCCTCCTGCATGCATGTTTGCTATTATTTCTAGGAGCTCCCTGGATGATAAGCATGATATAAAAAATTTAACCACAAAGTTAAAAAAAAAAAAAATGTTTAAAGGACTGTTATGGGTCTGACTAATCCCAGAAAAACAAGGAAATTCAGAACTCAGCTGACTCCATAGTAGTGCTGGTTGTGCTGGTTTTCATTAGCGAAATCACTGTTGGATGATGCAATTCACCACTGGCTCTGTATCACCCGGAGCTAGGACCTTTTAGCTGGTGGTTTTTAAAATCCAAGGAATGTAGGGCAGGAAGGGTCTTGAGAGATCACCTCGTCTTCTGTAAGGACATGGAATCAAATGTGGGTACACCATCACTGGCATGTGCTTGCTGAGGTTTTTACAAAAACTTCTAGAAAAGTGTTTTTTACAAAACCTACCAGAAAACAGCCTGTGGTTCTTCTCCTTCCAGTATTTCTTAATCTGTGTCCACAAAGAAACCCAACCTGACTCGTGTTTAGACTTGAGGTAGTTCATTCTTTCACTCACCGTGTTGATTCCTGGGCTTCCCAACTGGTTTTGAGCTCTGTCTCATTTTCTGCATTAAAGCACCACACCTCTAGTGTGTGAGGGAAGAGCGAGGCTCCCTCAGGTCCCCGAGCAGAGAGGCCAGACCAAACAAAGGCTGGAGATGCTGTACCTCACATCGGGTCAGCTGAAATACTGTTTCTAGACCAGGCTTTGGGCAGAGTGTTAAGTTTCGGGTATGTCCCATTCATTTAGACGCTGACTCTTACCCTCTGAAAGTGCTGTTGGGCTCTGGGAGCAGCAGGGATCAGCTCAGCTCTGTGCAAACCCCTTCTGCGAGAGGGACACCAAGGAAGGTCAGATGATAGCAGGTTTGACTCCCACAGAACAAAGTACTTTTTCCTCCGTCTACTTCTCCCTTCATCCTGTTGCTAAATGCAACTTGAAATAAGCGTAGAAAACAACTATATTTTTTTCATGGTACCTCAGACC
Organism: Actenoides lindsayi; assembly: GCA_025331215.1. NCBI lineage: Eukaryota > Metazoa > Chordata > Aves > Coraciiformes > Alcedinidae > Actenoides > Actenoides lindsayi. The sequence continues at coordinate 96,664 of WTSP01002233.1, forward strand.
AAATATGAAAATGTTCCATGTTTTGCCTTCTTTGTAGTGCAAATGGAGCAGTTGCTGGGGAGCCGAGCAAATACTTCAGCATTGACAGTATAGTCATCTGACTGCTACATGCATCTGAACAAAAAAATTGGCTGTATTGGCCAAAGCTCTGCTCATTTCCCCTTTTTAAGTCTGCTTCCCACAGCAGTTCTAGTGGACCAAGAATTATTCATAGATATTTCCAAGAATAATGAATAAAACCAAATTGGAAGCTGCTTGCAGGCATGGTCAGAAGGACATCTAATTTTCCAGGTTATTTAATGAGAATTATTAATTCTGCTTGACTAATGTAGAGAAGCCTCCTGGTGTTTCAGAGGAAAGACAGCCTGCTTTATCAGTTCATTGCTGGTACCTCCCTGTATTTTTCACATCACATTATACTTAACTTTTTCTACCTTCCTGAATCAATCCTCACACCAAGGGAAGGACTAGGAGTGCTCTGTCTCAAACAGCTACCTGAGACGAGCTATTTGATAATTTGACTGTTCCTGAGGGCTCTTCAGTCCTTGGATACAGGTGGACACATCCCTTGTGGGGCAGTGGGAGTCGTGAGCCTGTATCAAACCCCCCCCACCGCTTCTATCTTACAACAAAGCCAAGACAACCAAAGATGCTCCCCGCCCAACGGTCCTTGGCTATAATTGTTCGTTGCTTTTTAGCTGTGTTCAGCCCTGTAGCAAACTGTGCCAGAGAGGCTCAGCGATCTGCTGCCTCAGATGTGCCAGGTTTATGTGGGTAATACACAGGTGGCTGCTCTAACTGGTAGGGCTTAGCTTGTCTGGAAGGAAAGCCAGTTGCCATTTCAGGGTCAAATCCTACAGATTGTATAATTTTGAAGTAATTCCAGTGACTTACTAGAGTTGCTTGGGATTTACTCCGGATTTGCACCAGGATGCATTTTATCTGAACTATAAAATCGAGCTCAGAGCATCTGTGCCAAAACTGAACAAAATGTAAACACTTCAGTCCCTTGAGGACACTCATCCCAAGTGACGATGGAAAAAATAAAGGAGCTTCTCTTTCTGGCAGGTAACTCTCAAGAGCCAGTCAGCTGAAGGAGATGAGAACAGTGCAATGAATCAAGCCGTTGCAAGTACTTTAGAACATTTAAAATGAGTTTAAAGAAAGGGTTAGAAAACTCAGACCTCCCTGTTCCTGTGACTCCGGGAGGCAGTGAGATGTGGTAGTGCCCGTGTGCTGTAGGAACAGGCAGGGTAAGCGGGGTGTTCAGTCAGCTGGAAGGTGAGCTGCAGTGTGGGACAGGGCAGCTGCCAGGCCTCCCCAGCCCAGGGCAGCAAGCGTTTTTCTACCTGCTCTGACCGAATTTGTGGCAAGGAGGAGAAATGCCACAAAAATGAAGATCTTAACAAAACCCTCCTGATACGGAATCATTCTCCATTGTATAGTAGGATGTATTCTGGATGAAAGAAGCCTTGTTTTCTCACACATACACACACACCCCCCCCCCCAGCCTTCCTACTGGTTCCTGTGTACTACAGCATAGCTGGGCTTCTGTGGCGTGAGTTGATTTCTAGCCAAAGGACTGTGCTTAAAGTAAAAGGATAAATCCAGGAAGGGCACATTTATATCCCAACTACAGGTGGTACAGTGGGGCTGCCCCTGGTCTCCAGGTCAGTACCAGCAACTGAGTTATCACAAGGATTTGTTTTTTAAAAAAATTGAATGTCTTTTTAAAAATTCTGTTTTATTTATCTCAAAAAAGCTTGCTACTCATTTTCCCCTGGCCCTATCCTGCTTTTTCTTTTCTGACCATCGATGTATAAGTTGCAATTGCTGAATGACAGAAAACTCCTATTTCCTAAAACATTCCTGGTGAACTGGACTCAAAATTTCGATAACTACTTCTTTTAGATAGGAGCCATATATTTTGGAGCACGCAGCATCCCTTCTCTGTAAAATACACAGACCCTTCCACTGCATTGTGTTTTAGTCGCTGGTTTTGGACATCTTTTATCAAAAGAGCCATTAATGAGACTTTCCAATTCTCTTTCCACGGGCACATAATATGCTTTATGTCTTTAATTAGCACCTTCATTCCTCTCCCCCTTCCCCCTCTCCCAAGAAAAAGCCAAACCTTCTTCACTACCAAAATGGCCTGTCAAAACCTGACAACTGAAGTTCTGCCTTGTCAATATAAAATTGTCTGTACCACTGCGCAAGCTGAATATTTGGGACTGGTGCAAAATAACGCACCAGCTGCATTGTCTGCTTCCCTACTTTATTCCATTTCTGCTTAATTTTTTTCAGGGCTACTGAAGGATTTCTGGACTCCCCTGAGCATTTGCTATGGAAAACAGATCATGTTTCCTTAGGGGCTGTGCGAAGGACTGCTTTAAGAGAGTATTTGTGGATGCATATGGAAATTGTACATGTGTATCCATTTCTATATGCTTTCCTGTGTGTATTAGTGCATTCAGAAGCGCTGAGAACTCTTCTGTGAAAGAGTGTGTGAATTTAAGCATTGTTTTCCTCTCAGAAGTGGGGTTTTACTGGGAATTCTGGAAGGTCCCTCAGAACAGAAGGATGGGTAGATGCAGCTACTGTATATATCTGTTGTCACATTGGATTTCGTGCAATAAAAATAAAGCCCTTGGTCAGAAGTGTCATAAAAATTTGATTGACTTTCCCCTTTAATTGCTTATCATCCTTGAAGAGACTTCTTGGCATTTAGAAACCAGTGAATCTGTTTCCCATTTCTTTAGGCTTTATAAATACACCCTGTTTATATTAAAATGATAGACAAATATACATAAAGCTGGAAAACATGACCACAAACTCTTTTCCTCTCTCTATGCATTTAAAAAAAAAAAAGCCCCAAAGACACTTTTATTGTTGCTAAACTTTTGCCCTTGGCTGGTAGAGCCTTCTTTATGTTTTAACAGATCCAGACATCCTTTTCATGTGGTCCTTGGATGTTCTATATTTTATATCTCTTGTGGCTTTATAAAAAGGGAAGAATGAGCTTGCTGCACAAACATATCTGATGGTAATTTTTTTGTTGTTTTTTGCAAGTCAGAAGTATTGTGACGTTTCCATTTTAAAAAACCAAACCCTTGTTTCTTTCTGCTCTGGGAAGCTGTGTTAAAGGGTTCCAGTAAGCCAATGGAAACTGAATAGATGGAGTGTTTTGGACGTGGGTGCTGGGGACAGAAAGGCAAGTGCAGAGACCTTCTCTTGCATTTGCTGTCATCTCCCATCATCAGAGACGTGGCCTCTGCTGCTCGCAGCCTGGTGCAGGGAGACCTGAGAGCTTGATGGGGCCTTTAGCACTAGGGTAACACCCAGAGACTATTGCCACAAAGGTTTGGTTCTTTTCACGTGCGTTTCCCCCTCTCGTGCTGTGCTTTTTGCTGCAGGGCAGCACGTTCCCCCAGCCCCGCGTGAGTCCTGCAGAAATGGAATTCTAGGCTCTGCTCCAGAGGCAGGCAGGGAAAGGGGCCCTGTCTGCACTGTACCTCTGGCTCAGGGAGCAGGTCAACGTGGTGCCTTTAGTTTGTTAACAACAGTAGAGTGTGATCCAAAAGGGGAAAGAAAGTGGAAATGAGGGACTGGTGGGGTGCTCTGTGGGACACGTGGTTCTGGCAAAGCCCTGGAGGGACCTTTGACTGCTGAGCGGGACAGTGGGCAGGGAGAAGGTGTTGTGAGGAAAAGGGGAGGTCAGTGTTTGGATGAGAGGGTGTTGACCCCGCTGCACATCTGGAGTAAGCAGAGGTCCCTGAAGCATGGAGGCTCTCAGCCTTTGTGCAAGGAGATGTTCTCAGCAGATTTGAAAGGACCGTAATGTGACAGCACTATTGGGCAGTGTTGTATCAGAAAAGAAACTTTGGTTTAATAATACATTTTCCATTCAGAAGAACAGAGCCCCCAGATGATCCACTGACTAAACACATCAACCCCCAATTATATCTAGAGTAATAAAACCTAAGTTAAAGAAAGTGCAGTTCAGCCATGAAAAGATGTGCTAGTTGTAAAAGCAGCCATATCAGAAAAAGGTTAACAAACAGCATTTTCAGATGTTGGCCAACTGTTTCCTTCTCATATAAAGCATGACTTTCAGTGCAGCTCTGTCAGCACGGGGATGTGACTGCTGTGGGCTTGGGGATGGGGCTGGAGAGGCTGGGGCAGAGAAGCAGACTCCCTGATTTTCTTTTTGAAGCACTGCATGCTTCTGTTACTGTTTCCAGGGCTTGAGAAATTCACCCCTCAGAATGAAATGCTTAAATGCTGACAGAAGGTGTCTCCTGTTAGTGAATTTAAAAATTTAAGCTTATTTAGACAGGCATGGTAGCAAACCACATGCCCCAGAGAGCTGATTTTGATCTTTCTTCTCTGTTCGGGATTCCTCTGTGTGTTTGCTAGCCTTGTGGTCCACACTGCCATAGTTCTCATGGAGCATTAACTTCACTGTTTGCACAGTTAACTCTTTTCTTATACAGCTTTATAAAACAACATATCTCTACGCGGCTAAACATCTCTCATAGACATGGAGGAAACTGTTCTAGGTCAGGACTTTCTGCTGTGGGTGGTACTCAAAACACCAGCTTAAGTTTCTGCAGCAGAGGGACCACATCTCTGTGGCTGGGGTTTAAGTCTCCACCTGCAAAATAACACCACCACTGCTGCTTCAGGAACTCCTCTCACCTTACTGTCCTGGGCCTTGTACAGAAAGGTACTTCCTCCAGATCGAATCAGTGACTTTCTCACAGCTTAGCACTTGGATTGTTGTTCAATTCTGAGATGAAATAGATACGACATCTTTCATCACTCAAATGACTGCAGAAAACTTCAAGTTACAATATCATTCTGCAACCCAAGAACAGTGCTCTGAAAAACAAAGGCTGATATTTCTTACCAGTTGCCAAAATTGGCAGTCAATTGGCACCAGGCTACTTTGGGTATCTCAGAACTTTGCAGCATCAGGAAAATATATTTGAAGAACAGGAATGCTTTGACTGTAGGCTTCAGCAGTGAGTTACTTAGGTTTTACTGACTTGCAGATTTTAAAAATTATATTAGGAGAAGTCTTACATATCAGTTAGGGTAGATAAAAGAGAGATACACTAGACCAGAATTAAATGTCCTCCCTGGGATGTTTCTGCCCAAAATTATCCTTTGGGTTTAATATTGGGAAAGGGTTTGCTGCTATGGGCTGACCCCAAGCTTCCTCCCTTTCAAAGATGTTTCCTCCTTTGCTTATTTGACCAAAACCACATTATTCTGCTACCCTAAGCCTGCCTAGATACCAGAGGTCCCCTGGTGTAGGGGTTTAATCCTGGAAAGGGCCTCTCATTGCTTTTGTGCAAGGCTTTGACCACCCAGCAGCACTCGCTACCAAGGGCTGTAGTAACTAGAAGGTCCAGCTGATGTAACTCTGGCTCCCGCTGCTTAGAAAATAAGGGGCCTCGGGGTGTCCATGTGTGCCAATAAAGGGGCTGCTATGCAGCACCTAGGAGAGGAGAGAAGGAAAGCTCAGAGGCAGTTCATTGATCTAGCAGCCTTAGCAAGGCTTCTCATCCCACTTTTTCTCTGGAAATTTACTATAGGTCGATGTGATACCAAAGGGTTTGGTTGTTGATTTTTTTATTTATTTCTTTTTTCTTATTTTTTTTTGTGGTGAAGTTTGCATAGGCTGTGGTGAGCCCTTCTGTGTCCCACAGTGAACTACTAGGAGCAGCCCTGGTCTTTTTGACCGCAAGACTTGATTACTATAATTCCCTCTTCGCAGGGCATTCAGTGCAGCATCTCCCCAGCTTCCAGTGTGTTTGGACTGTAATTAACCCAGTTGTTTGCTAACAAGGGCAGGAGTAGCCATTATTTTTTAACTATCTTTTGTCTTTATGGCCTTACTTGCTTTTGCCTCTGATGTGCTCTCCATCAACTTTCTTTGCTGACCAGGCCCTAAAGGTTTTTAAACCCAATGATAAAAGATTAATAGTAGGAAAGAAATTAAATCCATTTGTTGCCAGGAAAGAAAGTATGAAAATCAGAAATGCTGGAGTGGAAACAGATTGTAACAGCTTTCAGCCCTGTTACAGTCTCGCAGATAACACAAATGATGCACGTCCCAAGTTGGGTCTGACAGGGCAACACAGGGGAAGCTCTGGAGAATATGAATTGATGGGACATCAAGTGGGTTTTGTCAGTGAATAAACATTAAGAGGAAAAAGATCAAGTCAGTTGCTTTGTTAGGTAGAGCAATTTACAGTGAAACTTTGTTAGGGTTTTTTTGGGTAGCTCTGTTTGACTCTGTATTAGTATAGTTCTCATTACCCTTCCCTTCTGTGCTGGAGTCATGAGAGGGCCTCTGTGGCCCCGTCTCAGGCTTGGTTTTCACTCCAGACGGGCTATAACTTGCTTTAATCAGGTCTTTTAGGGTTTTTTTTTTTCAATCTGTTGGTGTTTAATGGTGCATTTTTTTAGAAAGATGAGAAAATCCTGAGAAAAGCATACTTTGAAATCTATCTGTGTAAAATGGCCTAGTCCAGAAGAGCCTATCTGATTTGTTCTTTAAACCCAAAGCACTCAATGGAGACGTTCAAAACCATTTAGCACCGGGGTAACACAGCACTCACTGACATTCGTTAGCACTGAGTCTGACTGGTAACAGATCATGTTTTATATCCGAGGAAATTTGCTGTTAAAATTAGACATAAATAGAGGTGGGGTATAATTAGTTATTCTTTCCAGATGGACTAGACTGTGCTACTCAGCCAGATGATCCCAAGCAGCGTGGTGCACAGCTGCCTTCCAAGTTCCCCTCTCAGAGGAGCTCTCCTGGGCAGCTGTCTCTGTATTGCCCTGGTCCTAGCACTGGGACCTAGCAAGGCTCTTCACATTTCTCCGTTGCCTGCACAACCCCGCGTGCACAATGATGAGTTTTTCTGTGTTAGCCTCAAGAAAATGTTTTAAACCTCGCCGTGAGCCTGGAAGCAGGCACGTTCTCTTTCCTGCTATGCTTTGACTTCCAGCAGAATGGCTTCCAGAGATGAAAATGCTATCCATTAACTAACTTTTATTTCCGGGGAATCAAATGACTCCAGCATAGCAGGGTTAGGAGAAATGGGTGGCACGGCGAAACCGCAGCTGAAGTTGTGAGCGTTTCCAGCTCTGTTTCTGGTCTTTTTGCCCTTGGAGATGTCTTGCTGATCGGGCTGTGCTCAGGAAAGGTGAGGAGAGAGGCTGTGTGCCCTACATGCCCTGGCTGGCTCAAGCTTGAGGGGGGTAAGCAGCTCCTAAGTAGGCTGTTGTGCCACCTAGCTAACGTGTGTGCCAGCCCAGTCAAAAGCTCAGATGAGCTGTGATTCTGTGAACCTTGAACCCTGTCAGCGGACATCAATTAGAATTATTTTACCTGAGTCTGAAAATACCTGTATTTAACACCTCAATTTCACTGTTAATGCTATTATTTTTATAGTTATTTTAGAAAACATTTTCCCCGTCATAAATAGAATTATTATATATATGAAAATAAAAGCTACTCAGCAAACAAAGGTTTGTCTATGCATTTCTTTAGTCCAAGTTTTTATTAGCAGCGCTAAAGGTATTTTTAAAGTGTTTATTTAATCCAGCTATTCAGTAGTCTCCAGGGTCCAGGCTTCTGCTTTAGTGCTGAATCAATGCTTGGTCAAGCCTTAAACTTTATGGGTTTTGGCACAGCGTTGAAACAGAAGCTTTGATGCTTGAGACTGCTGCCTGTGCAGAGCAAATACAAATTTTGATCAGTACAGTAAGTGTTCACCATTCAGAATGTCAGTGGCCAGCTTCTAACAATCCTCTCGCCCCGGAGCTGTCGGGCTGGGTGGTGCTCCCGGGCTGTGGACACGGGACGGTTAAAGCCTGCAGTGCGTTCCTGGGTGCTGCCTCAGCCCCAACCCACGGTCCCTGTGTCGAAATAGCATTGTTTTCTGATGGCATCTCAGGATGAAATTACTATTTCTAAATTCCTACCAGGCACTTATTCTTGGTTTTGCAAAGGCTGAGGGTTGACGAAGCTGCCTTCCTTTCCAGAAGCTGTGGGTCAAGGTCAGGTCTGAGGGACTTTGTGCCGTGACCTGTAAGCCAAAGCTGTAGCTCCTAATGTTATCGTTTGGTTATGCTTCGAGTCCATTCTGATACAGGGAAGGCTTTGTCTTCTACCATCTGGGTGAATTCTAGTGGTTTTCCTTTAACATGTACCCCGATCTCATCCGGATAACGTATGCAGAGAAGCCTCCGATGCAGAGGAAAGCCAAATTTTCATCCTTTCAGAGCTCTGTGGCTAAGACATTTTTCATTTGGTGATCTTGATGCATTCTTCAAGGTAATGTACAATGGACAAAAGCCTAAGTACAAAGACCACCTTTCATCCACTCACCTCCAGCTCCCCGGCATGGCTCTTTGGGAGACAGCCTGCGTGTGCCAGCTGTCCTGCCCCTGCCCTGAGCCCGTGCAACTGTAGGCAACAACAGTGCCACGTGCCAAGCAAAAGCAGGTTGTGGACACCCACCCTCCAGTGCACATGGGGACAGCGTGATCCTCCCTCCCTGCAGCCTTGGCTTCCCTGACACGCAGATTGTGGCAGATGAAGTAGTACAGCTGAAGTATCCCGTGTAGGATAACGCAGTTGGGGGATCCCACTGCTGTGGGGTCTCTAACGTGCAAATTCCTCTCTCAGCTTCCTTTATATAGCAAACTGCATGAAAAACGTATCATGGAACAAGATTGCTTCAGTACTTTGTGACTTAAGAAGTTCTGTTAATTTCTTCCTTTATGTGTTTCTGTGTGGATGTGCAAAGTTTATGGTGTGATTTGACGCTGTAGAGATTTCACTGGCTTACAAGCACATTTTATCCCCTCCATGTGAGGGTTTTATCTCTATCTGATATTTCTCATTCATTTTTTTGTTCAGTTTGAAACATTGCAAGGGACCTGCCTGGGTCTCTGAGCACCCCTGGTTTGAGATTTGCTTCTTTACCTCCTCCTGGTGCTTCATGCCATGGCTTCCTACCACGGCAGAGCTTGTGCTGGGAGAAGCTGGTGTTTCTTCCTGTGTAATACCAAAAGGGTCTAAGGGTCACACTAATGTAAGCCTGTGGCACCACGCAGGGGTTTTGGCACAAGGTCACAGTCTGTGTCGCTTCGTGCTTTGCCAGCCCTTTCCAGAAAGGGCCCAAAAGGCTGTCCAGTCAGAGGGTGGAGGTGACCCCTGCTAAGCTAGCAATGCCCGAATGCTGCTGTGGAGAGCAAATGCTTTCCTTTGTGGTGGTGTTTGATAGGCGATCGCACAACCAGCTACTGAGAACTTTATTGGCGTGTTTGACAGAGGCTGTGAAATCTCAAAATTGCCCACACAGGGAAAGGACTCTGTGTGGTTTCACTGGAGTGGAGCACCGGCTTCCCCAGCACGTCGTGCAGAGCAGATCTGGGACGGGGAGTGAGGGTGCCACCAGGATGGACAATTGCTGGAGGAGCTTATCCTAATGTTGCAAATTAAATCATGGGCTTCTCCTGATATGTTTCCAAGACTACATTTAAGAGAGAAAAAAAAAAAAAAAGTAAAATACAAGTTCTGGAAGCACTGTTCTGCTTCAGATATGCATTAAGGAAAACAGAAAGGTTTTCCAACTTCATTTAACACCACCAAGAATGTATGGCCTGTCTGCAAACCCTTAAAGGGGAGGTTGGCAGAAAAGAGGAGCTCCTGTGGCAAATCATAGAGCCCAACGCTTCCAAAGCCTTGTCATTCTGATGGAAAAAAAAATAAAGTAATTGCTGTCTTGGTGACAACGTGCATCTGACCTGCTTTCGGTGGAGATAACCCTTCATTTTTATCATGCATCGTGTTGTCTAAATTAGGAAGCTTTAATAATGCATGCAATTTATCATAAAGCTTATGTGATAATGGTGGAAACTGACATAAAATGAAGAATTTATAACGCTGGATTAGTCTTATGAAACAGTGGTGTACCTTCATAAAGAGTCCAAAGAGCAATTATTATGCGTGTTTGACTGGCACTGTAAAGTCGTTAGTTCAATCATCATCGACCAATTACTGCTTTATTGTATTTTCTTTTTATTTTTATGGTCGGAGAATGGCATTTTTCCCACAATCAGTCCTTGAGCACAAAGACAATAACAATTAAAAGGAATATTTTTAAATCTTGGGTTTATCTGCACAGAGGGACTCATCCATCACTACAAAGATCATTTTTGCATGCAGCTATATTTCCACCCAATATCCCCCAAATACCTTGTTTTCCAGGATCGGAAGTCTTAACTTTAAACATCCCTCAAAAAATGAGTAGTTTGTGTTTCACAAACTCCCTCAAAATATTAGAGTTCCTTATGACCTTACACTTGTTCCAACGCTGTATGTTTGTAAAGATGCGTGCGTGATAAGGTTACATATGACGCTGATTAAAGTCCAGATAAGAATGATTATTGTGGTCACTGGGGACACACTTGGGCAGTGTCCAATATTATTAGCCAAAAGAAATAGGGAAACGTAATACCGTGTGAAAACGCTTATTTATCCTGACAGAGTGCTGACCCGCAAATAGGATTTTCGCCGGTAATTAAGCCGAAGGTATTACTTACAGTAGCTCAGTAATTGTACCTGTCCCGAGCCTCGGCCGCCTGATCCGCAGCTCGGGAGTGCGGGAGCAAACCGGGCCGTGCTCTGGGGCGAGGAGATGCGGCGACAGGCTGAGGGGTGACCTTGACTTCAGCGCGGCTGCCTCAGCGCGCACCGCTGAAGGACGTGGGTTTGGATCCTGTTCAGAGCTGGGCGGACTGTGTGAAAACGAGCTTTCGACATCGAACGCAGCGTGGGTCCCCTTAATTGTGCCTTCGTGCCGCGTCGCTACCCCGGGCGCCCCTGGGAGGCCTGGCTGAGGCTGGGGCGGGCACAGGGAGCAGCCATGGGCAGCCCCTTGCCCTGGCCTTCCCTGGGGCACTCAGCCTGCCCCAGGGGGCTCGAAGGAGAGCCGGGCTGTCTCTGCATGGGTATAATGTGCTCAGCCAGTCTTGTTTGGCACCCTGAACTGAAAATAAAGCTATGCCCGTTGCTGTTCTGCCCGGTTCTGCCCTGCACAGCTCCTAGTGCTGCCTAGAAGGGCGACTCTTGCTGCCCCCATGGCTCCTGCTCAGCCCTTCCCCTCTCCCACGATGCCAGCTGCTTTGCCATGGTGCCCACTCATCCCTGGGCAGGAATGGGCTTCCTCGGGTGTCCTGCCCTCCCTTCACCCTGCGAGGAGGAGCGGCACATGGCACCACAGCATCCTCAGTGTAAGAACACCGGGCATTGCACGTACCACTCAGTCTCCCGTTGTCTAAGGGGAGCCGTCAGCTGTGCTCTGCCTGGGAGCAGGTAAAACACCCACCTCCTCTTTTCAAAGCCCTTCCCAAGCCAACAGGGAGTGAATTGGCTAACGCGTCTGTGGTGTTTGCCTCCTGACTGACACAGGTCTTTGCAGGGTCAGCACTAGCGTGGCTCTGAAACAGCTTTTGGGAGAGGATTTGGTGCCGTGTACAGCACAGCACCTGTGCCAGTAGCCCTGTGCAGGCTGCAGCTCCCAGGCAGGACTGTGACCACAGCTCAGCATCACCTGGTCATCAGCTGGGCAGAGTCGCTCGCTTCCTGGGGAGAGAGTAGCGAGCCTGCCTTCTCCTCTTTCGTCCTCCTTTGGCATATGTTTTTGGTTTTGGCTTGCGATTTGCTTTCAAATCAGGAGAAGTTTTTTAGAAGTATATAAGAAGCGATGTCATGGGGTGGGGAGAGGCAGGAAGAGAGAGCAAGTCATGGAAATGGAAAAAGGGCTGCTGAAAAATAGCACATTGTACAGAGGAAGTTCCTTCTTTTTGCTTGTTTCTGTTTTGTTTTGGAAGGCGTTCTTTTTCCCCTGCCTGGTGTACATCCAAAAATTTAATTTCATTCCCAATTGGATGAAATATGTATAAATCTCTGTCACTACAATTAACTATGATTAAATGGTGAGAAATTCATATTAGCTGAAGAGGTCAGACAGATCTCCAGGATTAAAACAGGCTTGTTTTCTTTTTCCGTTTAGAGGTGCACCAGACAGACTTACAACCAAATCCAGAAGTGATTTGCCCTGAAGTCATCAAGCAAATTCCTCAGTCCTCACAGTCCAGTTTCGAAATAATTTGATTTACCTGAATGTGGAAGCAATGAGACAAACCCCATCAGTCTAAAAAACCTGCAGAAAGCTGATCTCTTGTGTGCCCATCTGCTTTCAGGTGACTTTCTGTGCGTAACCTCTGCACGGTCTCTGGCTACAGAGGTGGGAGTAATGAGGGTGTCAGACAGAGATGAAACGCTTGTCATGGCTCCTTCTGCGGGACCCTCTGTCACAAGTGCTGACACCGCTTACGGTGTGTGAGGTATTCCTCCTTGGCTCCAGTCCTGCTGCATCCAACCTGGGGAGTTTGACGAGCTACAGCCATCTCCTTCCACTCCTTTCCCAGCGATTTTATCCATGAGGGTGGTTTTACTAAGCCAGACCCTCCCTTCCCTCCCCCTCACTTTATTTTCTTAAGAGACTTAATCAAAGGTAATTTGAGTTCCCATTTCTCTATCAATGGATGTATTTAAAAGGGTCTTATCTGATTTCCATCACCAATTATGGGCTCCCATTTCTTGTTTATATCCATCTCAAATCTGACAAGGTCCCTGTTTGATTTTGATAGGAAGTCAGGGCTTCGTACAAAGCTAAAGAGACTATGAAGCACATTTGTTCGGGTAAAATAATATCTCAGGAATTACTTCACTTGTACTGCATGAGGAGGAGGTGGAATAGGGTGGTCCCTGCCACTTCTGTTGAAAAATAAATTCTGAAGCCAAGACAGTAAATATTTCCCTGAGCCAACACAGTGGGAGGGAAATTACAGTGCCCAGGAATATCGCTATTAAGGAGACTCCAGGTCGGAGGTTAATGTAACAGGAGTTGGTCTAGCCAGAAAGGTCAGGAAAGGTTGGCCCTGTAAGTACAGAGCTGTTTGATGACTTCTAAATATTTTGGGCAAGAAAAACATCTCTGCCTTTGTCTTTGAGAGATAGCAGGCAAAAGTTGAGGACTTTCAGTGAACTGGCTGCTAAAATTTGATGGGGAAATTCATGTACAACGTGAAGTGTCCCTGGACCATTAATGCTCTTTCAGCTTTGACACAGCAGCTTTTAACCTGCTTTAGTATTTTGCTGCACTTGATTTTTAAAATGTGTTTATTTGGAGCCTATGAATCTCTAGGATGCTACCATAGCTCACTCAGAGCTTTGGTAACATGTACCAGAGCACACGGTGCCATGTCCCAGACCAGTTCATCTAACACAGTTCTGGAAGAGGCTGAAACCTGGAGCCATTCCCAGCAGTGGCAGAGGGTTAGCAGGAGATCATGTGTTTGGGAGGCAGTTGCCGCTACATGGAGAACTTTGTCTTTTCTGTTTGAAAAACTAGTGGATGTTTTGGTTTTGGTTTTGGTTTTCATTTTTCTTTTTTTATTTTATTTTCCATAGCGTAAGGTCTATAAAACCCTAGAAGTAGGCAGGCACCTCTAATGTTTACCACCACATAACTTGGTGAGTCTCACGTTAGCCTCGTTCCCCCTTGGTTTACCTCCCCAGGCCACCACAATGCCAGCTAGGGTGTTAAGGTGGAACACTGAAGCAGATGCTGGCTCATTGCATGCTGTCCCTGCTCACCAGAACCCAGGGAGCCCCGTGGGCCTGGCACCCTGTCCCACAGCTGGACACACAAACTCGGCCTGAACTCATCAGTGACCACACCAACACAGATTCTGTTTGAGCTGGAGCAAGGACAGAGCGAGTTTATGCCTGTAACAAAAGACAGGGATTCAGCGTGAAAAATGCATCTTTTCTTGGGAGACAATGAATATCAGAGTGGGTTTTTCCCCTTTACCAAGCCACAGGTATCTCTCAAACCTGTGTGACCCCTGCTGTGTGGTGTAGAGGGAGGCAGGGGACCTGAAAGCTCAGCACCTTGCACGGCAGGCAGGCAGAAAAGCCACCTACTGTGCTGCCCTTGCTGTCCTCCAAAGACTGCAGGAACCCCCTGAGATAACACGTGCAGGGGCAGCATGTAAACTGAGGGAAGCAGCTGTAGGTCGGATGCCTCATAGACTCAGGAAGATAAATTAGTACTGGTTTTAACCTCAGTGAGTCTTTTGCTGGGTTTTCTATCCCGGAAAGGAGTGATGGAGTAAACCCTAATGTGCTTTGGGAAAGGTGTGTGATGAGTTGCTTGCAGGAGGAGTCAGGAGCATGTGGAACCAGGGATCCTTCAGAAACCTTGGAGAAGGCTCCCAGCAGCGTGCAGGGTACGATGACAGCTCTCACCCAGCCACATGCATGCACATCACTGTGTACACCGTCAGTGCAAGAGACCATGCACTGGGATTATCTAGTGATAACTGCAGTTATGTGGCATTTGGAAACGTCGGTTGCACCGAGCCACCACCACCAGAAAGAAGTATTCTTAGTCTGTCAGGTTGTACCTATGTACTCTGTGGCTCTTTGCTCTCTCTTTGGGCTGGCTGAGTATTTCTTACTCAAAAAAAAAAGTAACTCCCAGTCTGTTTTCTGCCTGAAGTGATTTATTGCGTAGAGAACCCCACACAGAGTAAAAGCTAAAGGAGGTTCATCCCAGAAGACCTTGCAAGCTTCTGCTGTCGTAAGAACTGAAATATTTCAGATGCAAGCTCCTCTGAAAATGGGTGATATGCGTGTTTTGACACTCCTGTTATTTCTTTTTTTGGGGGTAATGTCACGCCTCTTTATCAGATGACATCAGCTTGGAGGTATGTCTAATTGTTTTGACTTGTATAAAATGTGGAAGAGCTGCCCTGGAAAGCCAGTCTGCCCAGGCCTTGATAGGGAAGTTTGTAGAGCTCTCAGAAGTTCAATATTAATCGCAAGAAGTAGTTGCAGGCTCTTAATTTCTGTTGGCACCCGTCTCTCGTTACGGAAGGAGAAGCTGCTCCAGTGGAGCTTTTCAAAGCTCTGTCTGTTGCTGGTTGCTTCTCCCCAGCGACACACACTTTCCCAGTGCGGTAACGCGGGGTTAGCGTTGTTCCACCTTTTCCTCTCTCTTCCGACAAAGTTGCGCGCTGGCCCCGTTGCGTTCTGCCTGCGAGCGAAAAGCTCAGCGTGCTTGCTTTCCTGCGTGCAACACTCGTGTTGGCAGCGTCTTTCCTCCCCTGCACCTCAGCCTGGCAACAAGGGGTCCGCACGGCACGCGGCAGGATAACCGGGCAGATACCGGCAGGGCACCTCCTAGGCACCGAGCCAGTTAAACCGCTAAACCTGATACAGTAGGCTTGATTGCAACTGGCTGGCTGAGGTCCTCACCAAATGTGCTCCCGAGAAGGGGGGATACGAACAGAACGTGCATCAGGGGGCCCTGCAGGAGGAGCTGAGTAGCTTTGACATCCTTGCTTTTGAGTAATTACATGGGTTGGGACCGGCATGCAGAAAAGGGCTTTATATTTTTTTTTCTTTTTAGTGCGCACATTATGAAACAACTCGAATTCTTTATGGTAGGAGATTAAATGATTTCATCCCAGATAAAACTTAAGACCGGCAAAAATCCTAATGCTTGATTGCTATTGAGGTAATATTTCAAGGCTTGAATCATTCTGTTTTAAAATACCTCAAGTTTACAATGATAAATCTACGAAGCACTAAAAATCTTACTCAATCAACTCTGGTTCTTGAAATGGCATCTGCCTTTGAGCTATAAAAATAACAGATGATTTTTTGATAGCTTATCAGTTAACAGACTGCTTAGTTAGGATAGCACATTTTTATGCTAATCTTAGGGCTGTGATGAGCGAGTGAGAGAAAGAAAATCTATAGTATTATTTTGTATCTACTTTTAAGTTCAGCCTAGCTTTTGGAAAAGATCTGTCCTCTTCTAGGAATTGCCAGCCACACGGGGGTTTCAACACTCATCTGAACGGAGGTGGAATTGATTTCGACATGTTAAAGTTGTAATATATGTGGCTGTTTAACGGTGTCTCTTCTGCGCCGCGGAGCAGACGCACGAGGCGAGCGAAACAGGCGCCGTGCGCTCCCCAGCATGGCTGCTGAAGCATCGCTCTCAGCCCAGGAGAAGAGGCAGCGTTGCTGCCTCACCGAGGTTTGAGGTGCCCTCAGCTCTGGCAGCTAGTGAGGCAGGGGGGGCAGAAGCAGAAATTTGCCAAGCCCGTGGTCCTGCTCTCTGCCCTTGATCCTGCTCTTCTGTATGTCCTCTGCGAGAGGTGGGAGGAGGGACACGGTCCGTACCGCTGGGATGCGCTGGGGGAAGGAAGCAGAAGGGGTGGCACAATGGAAGCATCCGGGCTTTTCTGAGCGACGTGTCAGGTGTGCACGCTGTGGTCTTGTCACCGGTTTGCAACGGAGAAAGCGGTCCTCCTGTTTATCCAATTTCTTGATTCCCTAAGACTAGGACTAGTTTGGCAGAAAAATTTATCGTGACAAGTTTGAGTCTGATCTGGTGTTTTGCTGGCATGGGTTAGAAATTATGGTGTCTCAGTGGCCATGCAGAGACAGGATTTGAACCCCCTTATTGTTCTCTCTGAAGAATTGGCACATTCTCGAAACAGAAGCACTGCTAACTTGGCTTGGCATCCAGTTCCAGTTCCTCTGGGAGATGAAGTGACAACCTGTATGGACCTTGATTTGACCTACAGTGCAATTTTTGAATTCTTGTGTCTTTGATCTCTTATTTTTGGCATATTCTTTTTCTGACTTCTGTTTTATGGAAAGCTCTGGGTGCTTTTGGTTTGTTTATTTGTTTGTGATCATTTTGTGGGTGGTTTTGTTGGGTTGGTTTGTTTGTTTGCTTTGTGTGGTTTTGGTGTTGGTTGGTTGGGGTTTTTTTATAGTAAACTGAATCCACATACAGACCTAATTTTTCTTGAATTCAAGGTGGGCAGGGGGAAGGTGGCTTCAATCTGATGCTCCTTACCGTGATTATTTCCTACCCAATTCTATATCTCTGGAAAGAAGAGGACTATTTTAACTGAAAATCAGTATGAGCATTAAAAAAATGTCCCATACAATCAACTTTCCTTACATCTGTTCTCTGCTATGCTGACCACGGCTTCTCTTTTGTCTCATGAAAAATTATTTTAACACTGTATAAAAATGTCTCATGAAGCATGAGAGCTGCCTATGGAGGTAAAGCTGATTCCTGTTCTCTAATACAAACACTCCAACACCAGCCAATCTCCTAGATCCCTCTGAAAAGGACAAGTGAAGAGAAAGTGAAGACTAAATGAGGAGGAATGTGAAATCTTTGTCTGCAGTTGGTTCAGCCAAAGATTTGTACTTTAGAGCAGAGGCAAATCAAAGTGGCTTTCAGACCTCAACTGGCCAGAAGCAACAGTTTTCTCTTGGTAAACTTGTCCTAACACATCCAGAGAGAAATTTTGTCAGTTGTGCCAGTAATTTTGCTCTGTATTTGATCCAAAGACAAAGCTGTAGAGGATACCTGGAGATAAAAAATGAAACCTGAAGATATGAAAGTCTGTTAATTAGTATGTGCAGATCACAAAAGTAGTGATTTTTTCCCCTTTAGTGTTAAAGCCAGAGAAACATACTTGATCTCCCAAGCTTGAGCGTGTGAGGGAAGGTAAAAGGAATGAGACTGGATGCTGCCTTCCCTACAGTTTAGAGACTTCCTCAGTCTCTAAGGTCCCTGCCTAAGAGCAGCTCCCATTTCCCTTCAGACTTGCCACTCCCCTGAGAGCATGAGAGAGAAGGGATGGTGTCTGCCTCAGTCTGCTGCAGGTCTTTTTGCTGAGGAAATCGGCCAAGGTGCATTTGTAGGGGTGCAAGCCAACCACTTCCTCCTTCATCCACCCAGGCAGGTTGGAGTTTGTACACACTGTCCCTGGAATGCAAAATGACTTGAATCTGTGCTTTCATGGGGTTGCCTCTCTTAAATTTGCCTGTTTCTTTGCATGAAACTTTTGTGGAAGGCTATGTTACACAGAGAATATCCTTATTAGTGACACAAAATTGTTAACAAGATTCAGTGTTAGCCCCCTATAAACCAAAGGTCTGATTAATTTGGAGCTCATGGTTGGACAAGGCAGGGAAAAGGTTTCCTTCAGTAGTCCAGTTGCCATGCTGGTTAACTTGGTAGGAGATTTCCATGCAGACTGATCCTATTCTTCTGTCCTTCTGCACATTGCCTATTACTTGATGCAGCACTACAATGGCAGATTGGTGCATCTATATGCTTCCATCCTCTCTGCTTCCAGATCAAGGTGCTCCTGTACTTATACACACTGAAATTTACTTAGCCCTCTTGACCAACAAGAGGATCTTGTGAAGTGTGAAATTTTAAAACAGCCTGCTCTTTTAAAAGCATTTGCTGAATGAAGCATGAAAAAGAGTAATAGAAAATCTTTGTTTAAAACTGCACACCCTGGAAGTGCAGGACAGAAGCTAAAGACAGAGGAAAGAGTTTCTTTGGGTTTATTTCAGGAAGGAAGGAAGTCAGGTTTCAAAATGCCTATAATACAACGAGTCTGTGTGGCAGAGACAAGTGCTCTCATTAAAAGGAATTTGCTACAAGAGCGTACAGAACTTTATGCAGATTTCATGAAATCTAATGCTGAAAATTTATCATAGCAAATAACAAGACTTTGATTGGGCTGATGGGAATAAAAGCTCTTGAAGTGACTGGATGAAGACTAAATGGAAAGTAGCAGTACCTGCTAGAGGCACCTGAGCAAATATCATGATTCAGGGCTTGTAGTGACTTTGTTGCACATGGCTTGTTGGTTACACGAGCTGGGTAAGTAAAATGCTTGCTAGTCTAAGTTGCCCTCACAAGGTTTCCTGTCATGGTTAGACCTAGATGTTTTTAAGATTGATGTATGCCATTCTGGTTTATCATTTTCTTCTTTCTAAGGTCTCTTTGGCTTAATTTTGCCCCTGGGCTGTGCAATATTGTGCAAAAGAGGCTGAATGGGCTTAAGTTTTTTGTACGTGTGAGTGAGAGGGAAGAGAGGAGCATAACAGTGACTTATTTGGGTCCTATCTCTGCCATGCGCTGAGCTATGATGCCTCCACACAATCCTGCTGCAAACACGGTCTGAGGCACTGGCTGAGGTTGTGATCTCCATATAGCTCACCTTTTGAACCAGCCGGGTGCAAATTCCCTGTGGAGGTGAGAGAGGTGTGGGAATTAGACCAGCTTACAGGGGGCTATGGATGAGCATGGACAAGGAGAAGAGAACCACTCTCTTCTTCATTCTGTGCCAGGTGTGTAAAAAATATCCAGGGGAAGGAGAACAAACCAACTTCTGTCACCTGTCTTGCACTTTTCCCAGCACCCTCACCTAAAATATTCCGACTGATGGTGTTTTGGGAATCATCAGTGTGTGGGAAGGAGGAGGAGTGGGAAGGTGTGGAAATTGCTTCCGATCATAAAACTATCAGCAACTGGAAAATGAATCTTTGTTTCCCTTCCTTTCATTGCTGGTTTGGAGCCCATGTCCTTCTGGCAGTGTCCAAAGCAGATCCCTGTCACTGCTGTTCAGGAGACTTTTGGGAGCTGTTCCTATTCAGTGCAGAAGCTGGGCAATTTCTGCTCTCTTTTTGGCAAACGCTTAATTTGCTGACAAAAGACGTTTCAGAAGGCCCAAAATTGCTCACAGATTTCACTTGAATTTCCTGACTGGATCCAGTTTTGAAAAATGATGGGATAATGTTCACAAGATTGAACAGAAAATCCAGTTTAGATTCCTACCTCCCTTGACTGTTCCTTGTTTAGGGGACACCCCTCAGGGACAGGCAACCTTCCCATTTATGCAAAGAAAATGTGAATACTCAGGCCACCGCCCCAAGATGGGCATTCATTTTGGCATGAATGGTTTCATTTTTTTTTCCTAGTAAAACTATTCCATTTTCTGTGGCGTAGATCTTAATTATGTCAGGCAGATTTATTTTAAATGTGTAAAACTTATATTATTAGAGCAGCATCCTCAACCCCAGCCTCTTGACTGCCTGGGAAGTGCTCCCTGCTTTGTGGTAAGAGACACCTAGAGTGGATGTTTCCATCTTATCTTCTTCATATATAATATTTACCTTCACCTCAAATACACATCGAAGAGATGGTAAAGTTGTTACTGGGAGATAAGTCATTCTCCTCTCTTTTGCTCCAATGAATGTTGAAGTGTTCTACAGGAAGCAGAACAAGTCCAAAAGGATTGAGTACCAGCAGCATGTCTGGGATACTCAAATCTTCATACTCAGGAAACATCCCTGGGACTTCACCTCTGCATAGAAGGTGGGCTCCCCTTGGACATTACTCACTCTCACAGCAATCCACAAATTGGTACCTTAGAAAAAATTTAAAATGAATTTTTTTCAGGGGCTTTTTTTGACACAGTAAACCAAGCTTAAGAAAACGACTTTCACACCAACGTGAATCTTTTTTCCCCCCCCTTTTTTTTTTTTTAATGGTGATATAAGTCAAGCCCCAGAGGTGATAAATGTGTTATTTGCGTGGTGCTATCCAAAGCCTTGCGATTTTGGGGGCCAGGCTGTGGCCATGGTATTTAGCCTGGATGTAAAGGTGTGGATCGCACTGAGGTGATTGCCAAATGCTTTGTGCTAATACATTTTGAGAGCAACGACGTTTTGCTCCACAGAAAGGCAAGGAAACAAGCCATTCCCCTCTCCCCTGCTGCAACGGTTTTTATTTTACACCACCACGAGATGCCATACAGCTTGCTGACTTTCCTTC